>PVKC010010257.1:0-25931 GCA_004027635.1 Crocidura indochinensis
TTTTTTAATCAAATATTTGAGCAAATGCCTCTTATACACCAGCTGTAAGAGTGCCAACTCTCAGGAGACAACTGAAATTCTCAGTTAAACAATTTCCCTTTCTCTTAAGGGGAAAAGTTTAAAAATAACCAACTTTTCTCAACCGTGTTAAGCATATCGTTTCCCTGGGAATCACTTTGTATTTATATTTTCTGCCTCTCTGTTAAAATTGAAAACATGAATGCTTCATTGCCTAAGAAACTGAGTAAAGTTGCTTTCTGAAATGTACCTTTTAATGTCTTTTATGATTTTGTTTTCCTTCTCTTATTTGCACTCTCAGTGTGGATGAATTTCCATGCAATGCATCATTTCTTTAAGAGTTTGTACACTAGAAGAAATAAAAATGGAAAATGGCATCTATTAAGGGAAAACAGCTTTTTCAAGTTTTGAGCAGATGCTGTTGGTGAACAGCTCTCTGTTTGCTCAGCACAGCAGATCAACTTAACCCTCCATAGGATCTCCCTGAAGAAACGAACATATTTCTGGCTGTTAAACAAATTTAGTCTTTCTTAACTTGTTTTACCCTATTATAGTTTTAGAATACAGTGTGCAGTGGGGGGGTGATGTTTTAAATTTAAATCACACTATTTCTACTTTCTCTACAATTATTTCGATTTTCATAACCATAGTTCTCCCATGACTTTCTGGTGGGCCTTGATCAATTTATTTTTTGTGTGCTTCCTCTTGTGTCATGCCACATATCATATCCCCTACTATTTGCATGCATAAATACATTAATTTTATTTTTATTTATTTTAAATAACTACAGCTGATTTTTTTTTTATCATTAGTCAATTTTATAGTCTAAGATAGCATTTCTCAATCAGGGATCATGTAGACCCCAGAATATTCTTTTTTTTTTTTTTTGTGGTTTTTGGGTCACACCCGGCAGTGCTCAGGGGTTACTCCTGGCTCCATGCTCAGAAATTGCTCCTGGCAGGCACTGGGACCATATGGGGCACCGGGATTCGAACCGATGACCTTTTTCATGAAAGGTAAACGCCTTACCTCCATGCTATCTCCAGGGCCCCGACCCCAGAATATTCTAAGGGGCCACTGGTGAAAATCCACTAATGAAGAGTCACAGTTTGCATTTAGGATCTAGACTATAAGGGGAACACTGGAAAGAAAGGAGGATAAGGGGAGGCAATCAAAGTTGGAAGCACGGGCCTAGGAGAACAACAGTGATTCTATATTGAAGGAATTGATTTGTTTGTTTAGATGTAAATGCCTCACCTATCTTCATTTGAGTCAAATTCATATTCAAACCATACCTAAAAATCTATTTGAGCAAATTTGTGATGTGAAGGACAAGTAATGATAAGTGTGAAATAGAATGTAGCTTGTGTAAGCAGATCAGACTATTCTGAAGATTATCTAGGAAAATATTTGCTTTATTTCATTTATTTCATTTTTACATTGACAAGGGAGTTAAGTGCTAAAGTGCATTTGTTGACTGGCAGCATGATTTTCCATGTTTCTGGCTAGTTGTCATTATGTATAGTTTGTCCTATCCCTATCAATAATGTCTTGTGCTCAGATAATTGTATGCTTATGTATAAGCTAAATTCCTTAGTGTGTACATCTTGTTGCTGTAAAATTCCCACAAACCAAACCTCTGATCTCTTATTTCAAGCGACTTTTGGCATGGAAATTCTATTATACTCAAGAGAAGGCAAGAAGCTGCAGAATGACCTGTTTGGACCTTGAAATAGAAATGTTTGCTCACAATTAAGAAATTGAAAGGAAGTAGTGGCAGCAGCAGTAGGCATTTAAATCTTCCTTCCTAGTCATTTACTGTGAAATCTAACTCCACTCTGGATGGAAAATTGATGGCATTTTAGGGCTTTAGTGTTTTTCAGGTATCAATAAATTTTTGTTAGTGTCTCTCAGCGTCTCTAATAGCCAGGAGGACCAGTAATAAAACTTAAGAAAGGATTTTAGTAAAAGAAGTTAATATTACTTTATATATTAAAGCGTTTTAGTTATTCTTTTAATATTTTGACTCAAAATGCCCATGATTTCTATAATGTTAACCATGCTAATCTGAAATGTAAAAATACTAATTAAACAAATATATGTTTATCTTGTTTATCTCATGCCTTAGGCCTTTCTTATCAACCCTATTAAGTAATAGAACATATAAAGAGTGGAAGATCCTGTTCAAATATATTCCCAAGCTTAATGTTAATTTTGACTATTTTAAAACTCATTTAAATCAAATAATGCTGCAGTATTTTTTTATGTACTATCTAGTTTGTTTTCTTTGTGAGATTATCCATGATGTTACTTTACTTTTTGTTCATTGTCTCTCATGTGTAACACTTTAGTTTGACTTCCACATTTAAAAAAATCACCTGTACTACTTTTTTGGGGAGACAGTTGGGCCAGACCCATAATTGCTCATAATTTACTCCTGACTCTGAATAAAGAGAACTCCTGGCAGGGCTAATGGGCCCAGTGATGGCAATCGAATGTTGGTCCATCTCTGCAATGCAAGCATCCTAACACCTGTGGTATTTCACTGGCCTCAAAATAATTCTTTTTTCCACCCCTCTCTCCCAAATAATTAATAACTTTGACTGACATTTGAAATGTGTATTCTTTTGTACTCTTGCAAACAATACAACAATGAATGCTCTTGTTTATTTTCAAAAGTTGCAGCATGATGGGTAATCAATCATGTTTGTGTTTGCTGTTTGATATTATCTGAATGTTTTTAACTCTCTTACATGAGTAGAACAGTTTTTCAATGTGAGCATACCACTGTTTACTTTTATCAACAGCAGATAACCATATTTTCTGAAATTTGTTTTGAGGTTTCTCTTTTTTTATCTCTCTCCTAATAATAAAAAATTTTACTAGTGTAGCTTTAAGATAGGTTGCATCATCATGTACAAAAAGTTTAACAAGAATATAAATTATTATCTTGGATATATTGAGTGTTTGTATTTCCAAATGCACTTTCAAATTTACATGTTTTCTTTATTTAATTTTTGCACCATAGTTTACAATACTGCTAATGTTAATTTCTTATTCATAAAACATTATAGAGCATTGCCCTCTTATAAAGGGCACTGCTTCCCTGCATCATTGTCCTAGTGTTTTCACCATACCCCCATTTTATGTAGCCTCCTCCCTTCCCTATAGCCTACCCACTGAAGACCAATTGTCAATTTTTGTTGCCTTTTGGCAATTGTTATACCTCTCTTTTGTTTCTTTATATCCCACATATGAGAGAAATCATTGTCTTTCCCCTCCTGACCAACCTCACTTACATAATACTCTCCAGATACATCTACATATCATATAAAACACATACACACATTTTTGTTTTTCAAAAAGATTGAATTAGTCAACATTCATATAAAGAGTAAATGAGTGTCCCTTTGCTCCCACATCTATGTCCAAATTTTATTTTATTTATTCTTTGTGATTTGTGTGCCAATCTCACTGATGTGGGGTGATACCTTATTATTGTTTTATTTTCATTTATCTGATGAGAAGTTATGAAGATTTCCTTCATATACCATTGACCATGTGTATGTCTTTGAAGAAGAACAGCTATTCCCCCATATTTTGAACAAATAATTTTTCCCAGACTGTGGGTGTCCCTTTTATTCTGAACCTCATTTCTCAGTGCAGAAGTTTCTTATTTTGAAAAAAATTACATTTATTTATTCGTCTTTGCTTCAGTTTTCTTGTCAATGATAATTGAATCTTTAAAGAAAACTTTAGATTCAGTGTCATGAAGTATTCTACCTGTGTGCTTCTGACTATAACTTATAGGTTGTAGTCTAATACTGAGATCATTAATGCATTTGGATATTAGTTTTATGCATAATATTCAGAAAGCCATCTGAACTTAATTTTTAACATGTGATCACCAATTATCCCAACACTATTTGTTAAAGATGAATTTTTTTCTCGGCCACACCCATTTGATGTTCAGGAGTTACTCCTGGCTTAGCACTCAGAAATTGCCCCTGGCTTGGGGGGGCGATATGGGACGCCGGGGATCGAACCACGGTCCTTCTTTGGCTCGCACTTGCAAGTAAGACACCTTACCTCTAGCGCCACCTCACCGGCCCAAAGATGAATTTTTGTTGTTGCTTTTTGACTTCATACTTTCATTCCTTCATCAAAGATAAAGATGATCATTTGTCTTTGGACTTTTGCCTCTATTCCATTTGTCTGAAATTCTGTACTTATTCCAGTATACTGATTGATTATGATTATTATATGATATAGATTAAAGTTTGGGAGAGATAATCCTCCTATCTTTCCCTCCCTAATTTTTGGCTATTCAATAAATGACTTAGTTTTTATATTAATTTTAATGGTAGTTGATCCATGTCTTTAAAAAAGTGTCATGAGTATTTATTTATGATTTATTGATTTTTGCTTTTGGGGCTGCACCTGGAGATGCTTAGAGGTTACTCCTAGCTATGTGATCAGAAATTGCTCCTGTTTTGGGTTACCAGATGAGTTCATCCTAGGTTAACTGCGTGCAAGGCAAACACCTTATGGCTTGCCTTACAGCCACTACTCTGGCCCCAATGTCATGAGTATTTTTATAGGTACTGCAATGATATGGTGCAATGTTTTGGACAAGATTTTCATTTGATAATGTTAGTTCTTTCAATTTATGAACAGGATATGTGCTTCTATTGCTTGTCTTCTTTTATTTAATTTAACATGTTGTATAGTTTGCTATAAATCCTTTACTTTTGTTAAGCTGAATCCTAGGTATATGATTTTTTTCAGCTCAATTGTAGGTGGGATTGTGTTTTCAAAATGTCTCTCTCTTCTATTTTATTATTTATATATAGAAAAAGCATGGATTTCTTTCTGTTGATTTTGTAGCCAGTCACTTTGCTAGAATATAGTTTGTTTGTTTGTTATTTGTGCCACACCCAGTGACCCTCAGGGGTTACTCCTGGCTATGCACTCAGAATTCGCTCCTGGTTTGAGGGACCATATGGGACACCAGAGGGATCTAATAGCGACCTATCCCAGGTCATCTTCGTGCAAGGAAAACACTTTACCATTGCACCACCACTCTGGCACCTGGAATATACCATATTTTTTCCAGCATATAAAAATAATTTTTAACCCATGAAAAACATTTTAGAAGTTGGGGGTCATCTTATATGCCGCTATACGGCATGCTGAAACTTACTCCAGCTCCCCTCTTACTGCTGTTCAGGTTTTTTTTTATTTATTTTTTATTTTTTGCTGTTCAGCTTTTATGGGACACAGAGGAGGCGCTCTGTCTCCCTCTAGCTGTCATATTAATCACTGCACCCTAGCCAGCTGTTCTTGGAGGAGTCCTCTCCCAGCTCTCAATATAGGTCACTGTTTCATGTTTACATGTTTGGTGACAAATAGCCTTATGTTTATAAATGATAATTTTCCAGCTAAGTACATGTATGACATATGTATTTATTAAAATTTCCATATTGAAATCAAATCTTACGGTTTTTAATTTCCATTTGGTGTGCATTAAAGGAGAGGTAGTCTTATACTGCAAATATAGCCCCAAGCCTATATTTTAACAGGAAAAGTAGGGGGTCGTCTTATACATCAGAAAATACGGTACCTCTTAATGAATAAACATACATACACAAACCATACTGAAAATCTGATTGAAGCTAAAGCTATTATAGCTAGAGAACTATAATATTGAATATCCAGTCAAGCATTTATAATCTTGTTTATTAAATACTATTCCTCAGAAAAATTTACAGTACTTTAGTGTCTCATTGGATTATATACTTTGCTATATAACTTTCAAAATATTTGAATGTATACAAATATATAAGTGTCATATTTTTGTGTTTCATTCAAGATTTGTATATATATAAAATATTTTTATATATTTATATTGAATCCTATAACCTTTATAGCTCTGTAATTCATATTACTAATATAGTTTTAGAATTCCAGTATTTGCTTTTAAGTTTTGTTAAATTACACATGAACAAAACTTTTCAATTTTAAGTTTCATCTTGCTTTTATTAGAATTTTTTCTAAACACAAAGTAATATACCACTGCTTGACTTTATTTTTATTTTGCTATATATGCTCTTTCTAGTTAGTTAATTTTCATTCTTTATTTAATTTGTTCATTTAATTGTCTTTGAACATGAGCATAATTCTTATTTTCCCATCTACTTACAGATATCTTACTAATAACATTCAAGGCTGAACATTCTGCTTGTATACATCTTTATTTTAATTCTTCCTTTCCTTATATTTGTGACTATGTCCCTAAAATTTTTCCATAGTGTGCATTGTCTTGTTTGAGATGCTCCCTTGAGAGTAGTTTTGTTTTGGAGAACTGTCATATCTTGTCATATGTTACTCAGTGCCTCATAATAATAATCCATTATAAAGCATATAAAATTTGGATAGTATTGGAAGAAAAATGAAAAAAATGAAGACTCAATCATGCCAAATTAATGTGAATGTTTGATACAACCCCAACACATATGTTTATAAAACACTTGCCTATGTATTAACATGAGCTTTATTAAAAACTACAGAAGGTTAATTTTCTGAGTACAAAGCTCCTATATATTTGCCTTTTAAAACATCATTTTCTTAAGCATATCAGATAAGTTGTTGAGAAACTAATGCTGTTACATGATCTTTGGTAGAGGGTTAAATATAACAATATATTATATACAAGATACAATAAATGTTCTCTTCATTTAGTTTCTAAGTTTTATATAAAAAATTCCCATCTAATACATTTAAATGATCATCTCTATTTGTAACATTTCTTGGTAGTAAAAATTAAAAAATACATTTAAACATTAATTAAAAATGTCATTAATTTGTCAATTGAAGAATATCCTTCTGCGGGTCACATAACTATTAATCCTAATATCTTCTATATTAATGATCATATTGTGTTTATGATAAAATCTTACATATATTTTACATATGTATATGGTTATGAGAATATAAGAATGATGTCTGAATATAAGGTCAAATGTGATAAATTATCATTTCACCTATCTTTTCATGTAAAGTAGAAAAAAGGATAATTATATTATGTCCTAAAGTAATCACTACTAACTCTTATATAAGAAAGCTCCAGTTATAACATGTTATATGACCAAAAGAAAATCTAGCATACTGGAATGGTACTACTTACTTTATATGTTTCCTGACATCTAAAATTTTACTGGATGAATCCCATGACAGATTCAAGTACCCCCAGGGCCACAGTCTTTTGTCTTCCTGTTTGCCTCTCAGTTCTTGAGAGAGTGCTTAGTATTAGGCATATATTGACTTAGCCTGTGAGGAGTTTGTCTCTGTACCAAGGTATTATTTGAGGAGCCTAAGCAGAACTCTCAAGCAAGCCAGATTCTCCTAGGGCTAACATGAAATTGAATTAGGTACACACTTTCATTTTCAATGTTGGACAATGAGTACAGAATTTTGGTTAAAAGATAGGTAAGTTCAGGACCGGAGTGGTGGCGCAGGGATAGGGCGTTTGCCTTTCAAGTTGCTGGTTTAGGACGGACTTTGGTTTTATCCCCTGGCGTCCTATATGGTCCTCCATATAGGGGCGATTTCTGAGAGCATAGCTATGAGTAGCCTGTGAGCATCACAGTGTGTGGCCCAAAGAGCCTCATAAAAGAGGTGTGTGTAAATTCTAAGTATATCATTTATAGCCTAGTGACTAAAGTATTATATTTTTAAAGTATAGTAATATATTTTTGATAATTGTCAAGTAGATTTTGTCTTTGCACCCCATACATGGAGAATAACAATGAAAGTTAATATAAGTATTAATTAACAATTGTGATAATTATTGAACAGTATATAAATATATCAAATAATCACAGAGTATACCTTAACTATATTGTTTTACTGGTCAGTCATACTTTAATATATTATTAGCAGTGTAAAGCATCTCATTTTGTCACTTGTTACAAAAGATAAATTTAACTTTTAGTTTTACCCAAGTACTTTGACCCTATTTCAAGGATAATCTCTCAAATTTCCATGTTTTGAGACTGGGGAAGGACTATTTTCTTTAAATATATTGATGCCAGCATTTATAATCAATCTCTTACTCTTGAATGTGGCTTACTGGTAGGTAATTAACACAAATTGCAATATAAGCATCTTCATGTTAAATATATTATAGACTATTGATTGTGAGAAAAATGGAGACGAATCTATAGAAAATGTTATACAAAATCAAATATCATATTTCAGTTATTACTCACACCTTCTTTTACTCAGTTTTCGAATCTTATATAGATATTCCACTTATCCTGAAAAATTTATCTGCCATGGTTTAAAGAGAGTAAGGTGTAATTGTGCTAAGTAGATGCAGTAGGAGTTCATTAGTATAGTCTGTGGATAATCAGAGTTTATCAACTATATCCAAAGAAAACAAAATCTGAACTTTCAGTCACCTAACAGAACCCTATAAAATGTCAGTGGGCATTAACATTTAATTAACATTGTGACTTATTTTTGAGTAAAAGTTTGGTATATATATATTGGCTATATATTTATATATATTTGGTATATATATAAATTGGCTCGTTGGACATCAGGATTTTTATAAAATCAATCCCTGAGAACTGCAAGTGACAACCCATTCTCCACTTCTCCTATCCAAAAACAAAAAAAAAAATAAGTTTTTCCCTGATACTTAATATGTGAGTTGTTTACATATATACACTTGTTAGAGGGGGAAGAAAGAGTTATAGTCGCTGATGTGTCAGCAGTCAACCCTTCCTCGGGGTGCACTTTTAATTCTGCAGCCAGGGTATTAGCAATATTAAACTGAAAATGTCACAGAATGTCAAATCTGAAAATGTCACTGGGAAAGGAGAAAAAAAAGATGGTGACCCCGTACCATCCACAGATGAAATAAATATGCCTCCCTGGTACTGTACAATAGTTTTTAGTGGATATAATTTTATACATTTTGCATCCTATTAATTTTCATGGCACTGATAGAGAAATATTAGAACAGTGAGAGTGCTGAAGACAAATTAACTCATCAATTACATGTATGGGACAGTGGAGACTTAGTTTATTTCACCATTTCAAATTGCAATAAAACTGTAATTACTAACTCATGGAATCTTCATGGAAATCTGCATTCATTACCACTTAATTTGAAGTCAGTGACTGCTGTATACTTAACTTTTTTCTAATATTTGCTACCAAGTAGAAATTGTAGAAAATAGTTTAGAATTAAAGCATCTCTACCACTCAATCCCCAAAGAAACATTTTCATAATCATCCACACTATTCCTTTCTTCCCAGGAAACCAGTGAGACTAGTTCGTATTTAAATAGTGCAGAAATTGGAAAATGAATATATAGTTGAATGAAAGAAACAAGTTGTCTTTTTAACTTTCTTTAATTATATAACTCTTTCTCCCTGTTTCTTGTATAGTAAATGTGAGTTGTTACTTAAAATTAACAAGAGGTAAAAGAAAAAAAAAGATTTATGTTCAAATATCAGTGGCCAAATTTATAATTTTTGAACAAGTCATTTTACTTCTTTGAACTGCATTCTCAAGTGTAGGATGAGAATAATATGCCAATCTTCTAAGGTTTTTGAGCTTTAAATAAGATTATATATGCAAATATACCGAGAGGAAAACCATCATTTTAATTTTGATTCCTCTGATTTAAATCTTAAAAACAGAAATTATAATTATTACTTATTGTGTAATGATTCATAAAGTGAATTGAATTTACCTGACAGTTAAGTGTCTCGATGGGTCAAAGTTGCATTTATTATTAATAAGTCATTTATTTTTTGTTTTTATATTTTTAATATGATTGAAAAGCAAAGTTTTGTGTAAATTGAAAATTCTAGCCCTATTTCTTTTTCTTTTCTTTTTTCTTCTTTTTTTTTTTTTTTTTTTTTTTTTTTTGGTTTTGGGCCACACTTGGTGACGCTCAGGGGTTACTCCTGGCTATGCGCTCAGAAGTCGCTCCTGGCTTGGGGAACCATATGGGACACCAGGGGATCGAACCGCGGTTCGTCCAAGGCTAGCACAGGCAAGGCAGGCACCTTACCTCTAGCGCCACCTCCCGACCCCTTCTTTTAATTTTCAAACCTATGAATTAATTAAATTTGAAATAAATCATTTAAATATTATTTATTTTTTGGGGGGGTCATATACTGCAGCACTCAGGGATTACTCTTGGCTCTATACTCAGAAATTGCTCCTGGCAGGCTCTGGGGACAATATGGGACGCCGTGATATAAACCACCATCCTTCTGAATGCAAGGCAAACGCCCTATTATTATTTCTATTTTTTTTGTAAATCACTGGAAGCAGGGAAATAATATATCGCAGATGAGAAGGGTGATATAGGAGAAGTCACCTGCAATTTAATTTTGGATCAGGGATGTTTTCTAAAGGTCTATTTCTGTCAGCTACAGGTTTTTATTTATGTTCATGCAGAAGCAAAAGAAACAAGTGTCTTGTCTTAGCAAAGAATACAGATCATAATGCTAAAGCCATGTTACAACATAAAATAAAAACAGTAGGGTCTGTTGGAATGGTAGCACAGTGGCAAGGCATTTGCCATGACTGCAACTGACCCAGTAGGAACAAAGGTTCGATCCCAGCATCCCCTATGGTCTACCTGTCAGGAGTGATTTCTGAGCGCAGAGTCCTGAATTTTGGGCCACACTTAAGCGCTGCTGGGTGTGGCCCCAAATACAAAAATAAGTAAATAAATGATAAATAAATAAACTAAAAACAGTAAGTCTTTTTTATTTGTTTTTTGGCCACACCTAGCAAGCGCACAGAGTTTACTCTTGGCTCTGCACATAGTAATCACTCCTGGCAGGTTCTAGGGACCAAAGGAGATAAAAGGAATTGGAACCCAGTCAGCAAGAAAATCAAACACTTTACTCATTCTGGCCCAGAAACAGTAATTGTTTTACTTTGGTGAGGGGTGGGATTTGGGTCATACCTGGTTGTGCTCAGTGGTTACTCTTGACTATGCGCTCAGAAATGGGTCCTGGCAGATTCGGGGACCATATGAGATGCCAGAAATCGAACCAGAGTCTGTACCGTTTGGCCGTTTCCAAGACAAATGCCCTACTGTTGTGCTATCACTCTAGCCCCAGAGGCAGTAACTCTTTTAAATTATTTTAGGGGATGAATTGATAGAAAAGCAGGTAGATTGCTTTGTACAGGTATATTTGCTTTGACTTGGGTTCAATCTGGATCCCATATAGTCACTGAAGGACTGCCAGGAGTAATTCTGAGAAAAGATCCAGCAATAATCTGAACACCACTGAGTTTGGCATATGCCCACATGCGTCCAATGTATGTGCTCACGCACACACACTCACACATACACACACAGAGAGATTTTATTTTATTTTCTAATAAAATATTTATTTAAGCACCATGTTTAAAAGCATGATTGTAGTTGGGTTTCAGTTATAAACAGAACAACTCCCTTCACCAGTGCAACAATCCCAAAACCTTTGAGCCCCCTTCCTTCTTTCTGAACAGGCATTCAACTTCTATCACTCAGAGTTGTTAGTGCAGTAATTTGCTAAGTGCACTCATTATTCTTTGTGGTGAGCTCATATTGTGAGCCAATCCTCCAGCCTTCATTTCTTTGTCTCTGGGCATTATTACAATAATGTTCTTAGTTTTTCTTAAAACCCATAGATGGCTGAGACTATTCTATGCCTATCACTCTCCCTTTGACTTTATTTCACTCAGCATAATAGATTCTATATACATCACAGATAGGAGAATTTCATGACCTCATATTATGGTTGTATAATATTTGATTGTGTATATGTACCAAAGTTTCTTTAACCATTCATCTGTTGAAGGGCATCTTGGTTGTTTCCAGAATTTGAGTAGTGTAAATAGTGCTGCAATGAATATTGGTGAGAGGAAGGAACTTTTGTATTGCGTTTTTGTGTTCCTTCTTGGGAGTTCATTTTCCAATTTTTTGAGGAATCTCCATATTGTTTTCCATAAAGGCTGGACTAAATGGCATTCTCACCAGCAGTGTATAAGAGTTACTTTCTCTCCACATCCCCACCATCACTGATTATTCTTGTTCTTTGTGATGTGTGACAGCCTTTGTGGCATGAGATGTTACCTCAAGTTTAGACTTGCATTTTCCTGATGATTAGTGATGTGGAGTATTTTTTCATGTGTCTTTTGGCCATTTGTATTTCTTCTTTGACAAAGTGTCTGCTCATTTCTTCTTCCCATTTTTTGATGGAGTTAGTTTTTTTTAAGTTCTGTCAGTACCTTACACATTATCTACATTAGCCCCTTATCTGATGGGAATTGGGTGAATAGGTTCTCCCATTCTGTGAGTGGCTTTTGTTTCCTAGGCACAATTTTCTTTGTGAGGTGCAGAAACTTCTCAGCTTAATATATTCCAATCTGTTTATCTCTGCTTTGACTTGTTTGGAGAGTGATATTTCTTCCTTGCGCATGCTTTAGTCTCAATGTCATGGATGTTTTATCCTATATGTTGTTCTATATACCTTGTGGTTTCAGGCCTGATATCAAGTTTCTTTTAATCCATTTTGATTTACCCTTTGTGCATGGTGTTAAATGGGGGTTTGAGTTTGCTTTTTTTGCAAGTGGCTAACCAGTCTTGTCAGCGTTACTTATTGAAGAGCCTTTCCTTGCTCCATTTTGGATTTCTTGCCCCTTTATCAAAGATTAGTTGAATAGTTATGTCTATTCCACTGATCTGATGGTATGTCTTCATTCCAATACCATGCTGTTTTGATAACTATTGCTTTGTATTAAAATTTAAAATTGGGGAACGTAATGCCTTACACATTTCTTTTCCCAAGGATTGTTTTAACTATTCAAGGGTGTTTATTGTTCCAAATAAATTTCAGGAGTTTTTGATCCTTTTCTTTGAAGAATGTCATGTGTACCTTTAGAGGGATTTCATTAAATCTGTGCAATGCTTTGGGGAACATTGCCATTTTAATAATACTAATCCTACCAATCCATGAGCAGTTTATGTGACTCCATTTCCTGGTGTCCTCTCTTATTTCTTGAAACAGATTTTTGTAGTTTTCTTTGTATAGGTACTTCACCTCCTTAGTTAAGTTGACTCCAAGATATTTGAGTTTGTATGGCACAAAGGTGAATGGGTTGCTTTTTTAATGTCCATTTCTTTTCTATCATTATTGGTGTATAAGAAAACCATTGATTTTTATATGTTAATTTTGTAGCCTACCACTTTGCTACACGGGTCTATTGTTTCTAATTTTTTTTGCAGAGTCTTTAGGATTTTCTAAATATAATATGTCATTTCCAAACAGTAAGAGCTTGACTTCTTCCTTTCCTATCTGGGTGCCTTTGATATATTTTTCTTGCCTATTCGCTGTACCAAGTATTTCCATACTATGTTGAATAGTAGTGGTGAGAGAGGTCAGCCTTGTCTTGTACCAGATTTTAGAGGAAAGGCTTTTAGTTCTTCTCCATTGAGAATAACATTTACTATTGGTTTGTAGTAGATGGCCTTGACTAGATCAAGAAAAGTTTCTTCCATTCCTATTTAATGAGAGTTTTGTTTTTTTTTTTTTTTAAATCAAGAATGGGTGTTGAACCTTATCGAATGCTTTCTCTGCAACTATGGTCATTTGCTTTTTATTTTTAATTTTGTTGATGTGCTGTATTTTGTTGTTTGATTTACGGATGTTAAACCATCATTGCATTCCTGGGATGAAACCGACTTGGTCGTGGTGAATGATGATGCATTGGATCCTATTTGCTAGAATTTTGTTGAGGATCTTTGCATCTGTGTTCATCAGGGATATTGGTCTGGAATTTTTATTTTTGGCAGCATCACAGAGAAGATTTTAAAGTAGTGTTGTGTGATTAGCTAGCTGTCTAAATTTCATCCGTAAGCTTCATGAAATAGTCTTGTGAATCTAAACTCTATCTTTTATAGTAATTTTCATTAAAGATATTTCTAAAAATCATCATCACCAATTACAAAGTTTCTGGCACAGATATAAATAAAACTAAGGCAACAGAAGTGATACCTTAGTGACAGGACTTTTGCCTAGCACATGGCCAAACCCTGTCAAACCACAGTTGTATTCCCAGCATCTCATATGGTCCCCTGAGCCTGCCAGGTCAATTTCTGTGCAATTTCTGAGCACAGAGCTAGGAGTAATTATTGAGTGCTGCCCATGTGCCCTCCTTCAAACCCTAATTTCTCTGATATTGCTATCAGTCACATGAATTTTTTCAGGCATCTTTGTAATATCCCTGAAATTTAATATTTTTCCTGAATCAAATAAGACTAGCTAATTTTAAAAGTTTTTTTTTAGTTACTGTTATTTAAGTACCATTTTATACATGCAGTATTGGAACCTTATGCCATATTCCAGAATGTCCACCCACTTAACTCAACCACTGTCTCAGATACTTCCCTTTCAACACCTACCCATATTAGCCCCCCAACCATGATTGCTCATAAACCAGTTTTCAGTTTTTGTTTTCTTTGAAAATTTATAATTCTTTTAGTATGCTTCTTTCTATCCACTTATGAGAGAGTTCATTTTGTATCTGCTCTTCTCATTCTGGCTAGTTTTGCTCAGTGTGAAACCCTCAGTTCTATCTTTGTAGACTGATTGCATGATTTTGGTTTTGTTTTTTCTTTTGCCAAGTGGTATTCCATAATGTGTGTGTTATTGAGTGTGTGTGATGGTTTCTTTATTCATGCATCTGTTCTTGGACACTTGAATGCTGCTTCCAAATTGGTCTATTCTGAATAATGCTCTCACCATGGGAGTGCAGAGGTCTTTTTATAATAGAGATTTGGGGATCTTGAGTGGATGCCCAGAAGTGTAATTGTTGAACCACATGAAAACCCATTTTGAGTTTTATGAAGAGTATCCACATTGATTTCCTTCTTAAGTTGATATGACTCAACAAAATGAATGCCTTACCAAGAATATTTCACCCATCCCAGAATCTCATGGAGGTTAGAAAGGATTCACAGCTTCACCAATGAACAACAGCTCTAGAATTTCATAGACGGGGGGCCGGGCTGTGGTGCTGAAGGTAAGGTGCTTGCCTTACCGCGCTAGCCTTGGACGGACCGTGGTTCGATCCCCCGTGCCCCATGTGGTCCCCCAGGCCAGCCAGGGGCAACTTCTGAGCGCATAGCCAGGAGTAACCCCTGAGCATCACTGGGTGTGGCCCAAAAACCAAAAAAAAAAAAAAGAATTTCATAGACTGAAAATAGCCTTTAAGAGAACGAAAGTGGCTACTTTATACAAGATTAACTTCATTAACACAACGAACTTTTATGTAGAGATAGCACAAAAACTATGGCAATGATCTTTCTCATTGCCAATGCATTAAATTCATCAATTAAGAGATTTAGAATGGCAAAATTGGTCAAAAAAATGAAGCGAACATTCTGCCACTTTCAAGGAACACATGTGAATCAGGCAGAACAAACAGACTCAAAATCAAAGGTTGTAAGAAAATTCTTCAAGCAAGCAACTCCCTTAAAAAGACTGAAGTAGCTATACTAATATGATATATTATATTATATGACAAGCTTCATGCTACAAATAGTTATAAGAGACAGATAATGTTATTTCTTAATAATCAAGCAAGATGCACTTAGGGAATAAATAACACTCCAAAACATATATTTACCCAATGAAGGGCTAGCAAAATAAATAAACTGACTCCTAATAAACTTGAGGAAAAAACATCAATAGCATTACAATAGTAGTGGGAGACATCAATTTTACCCTGCCATTATCTCTTAATAAGCCAACTAGACTAAAACTCAACAAGCAAGGAAATCTAAAAGTTCTTGGAAATAAATGAAAATGAGAACATGAACAATCAAAATTTGTGGGATACTGAAAAAAGACAGTGTTAAGAAAAAATTTATAGTTTTGCAAGAATTCTTCTAATACAAAGGGTCTACATAAATAACTTAATAGCAAATTGTAAAATTGGAAAATGAGTAACAAAATGTTCAAAAAGCAAGCAGAAGGAAAGAAATAATAAAGCTTAAAAAAGACATTAATTAAATGGAAAACCAAAAGTTAATCCAAATCATCAATAAAAGCAAGAGTTTCTTCAAAAGTAAGATTAGCAAAACTAATTAGCAAGACTCACAAAGAAAGATAGGAAACCCTTAAAAATCGTATCAGAAATGAAAGAGGGGATGCCCCAACAGACACTACAGAAATTCAAGGGTAATCAGAGATTACTTTGAGAAACTTCATGCCAAAAACAAAAACAAAGCAAAACAAAAACGAGAGAGATGAGAAGAAATGAATACATTCTTGGACTCATAATTTTCCTGCCCCCAATTTTCAACCAAGATGATTCGAAATGCCTGAACAGACTTATCACAATTTTGGACATTAAAATGGTAATCAAAAATATTCCCAAATCAAAATCTGTGTCCAGATGGATTTACTAGTGGATTCTTTCAGACCTTTAAATTGGATCTACTGAAAATCCTTTTGAGTTTTTCCAGGAAATCAAAATAACTTCACATTTCTAAGAAGCTAACAGATTCTTGAAACCATAGCAGACAGAAACACAAGGACAAAAAAAAATTATAGGCTAATATCCTTGATGAACACATGCAAAGATTTTTACCAAAATAATAGCAACTAGAATCCAAAATATTATCAAAAATATCATACACTTTAACCAAGTAGGATTCATTCCAGGTATACTATGAATGTTTAACATATGAAAGTCACACAACATACCTCATAATAATTTAAAAATTATATTATCATAATATTAGATGAAGAGAAACAATTTTGACAAGATCCAGTAACTATTCATGATAAAAAAAACCCTCAAAAAGATGAAAATTAAAGAAAATTTACTCAATATATTTAATGCATTTACCATAAGCCTACACAAAACATTCTGCTCAATGGTGACACTCTAAAAGGCTTTTCTCTAAGATCTGGTATAACAAGGTTGCCCTTCTTATTGCTTATATTCAACATAATACTGGTAGTACTTGCTATAGCAATTAGGTAAGAAAATATATAGAGTATATGCACATAGAAAAAGAAGAAATCAAGCTTTTACTATTTTTTGATAGCATGAAGCCTAAAGACTAAAAAAACGTATCCAGAGAGACGGGATATGTATATAAAAGTGGAAGGCTACAAAACTAATGCACAAAAAGCATGACTTTTCTATATAAAATGATGAAAGAGAAAAAAGAGACTTAAAAACTAACATTTGCATTGTGACTCAAAATCAAGTCCATTGGAAGCAACATAACAAATTATATAAAAGACATCTATAAAGAAAACTACAAAACACTGTTAAGTTATAAAAAAGAACATGAATAAATAAAATGCATTCATTTCTCATGGCTTGGAAAGATTAACATCATTAAAATTGCAATACTTCCCAAAATATTGTACTGATTTAATGCAATCACTATATGGACACCCAAGGCATTTTTCAAAGTAGTAGATCAAACACTCCTGAAATTTATAAGGAATAATAAGCCTCCAGAAATAACTAAAGTTATCCTTGTAAAGAAAAAGATGGAAGCATTATTTTTGCTAATTTAAAAGCATTTGTAATGAAAAGTAATGGAAAAAAGACAGACCCTCAGGTTAATGGAATAAACTTGAATATTTTGAAACTGACTCTCAATATTTGGTAAAGGAGCAAGAAACATGAAGCAAAGGAAAGCTTCTGCAACAAGTGGTGCTTGGAAAATTTGTCATCTACATGAAAATAAATGAACCCATTATGCACAAAACTCAAATCAAAATTGAATAAAGACCTTTATATTAGATATGAAACCAAATGGTACACAGTTCAATTTATGAATTTTTTTTTTTGCTTTTTGGGGGGTTGAGTAAGGCCCACATCTAGAGATGCTCAGGATTTACTCTTGGGGGATCTTATTGGGTACCGGGGATCCAATGGAGATTGACTGCTTGCAAAGCAGCCATAACTGTGTTACTTTTCACACACCAGTTTTTCTTTTTTTGTTTGTTTGTTTTTGAGTCACACCTGGCATCACTCAGGGGTTTCTCCTGGCTGTACGCTCAGCAATCTCTACTGGCAGGCACAGGGGACCATATGGGATGCTGGGATTTGAAGCACTGTCCTTCTGCTTGCAAGGCAAATGTCTTACCTCCAATCAATTTCTCTGGCCCCGTAACTAAAATATTTAAATCTTTTCATTACTCTTACTAATTATAAAAACAATACTGGACTGTAAGCTATTTATTTGTTATTGTTTCTCTTTGGCTATTAATATTTTATTTTCTACTTTATTTTTATTTTGTTTCCTTATCATTATTGTTTTTATGTCATAATAACATTAGAAATGTATAAAAGTGCCCAGTATAATATTTTTTAAAAATTTCAAATTGGATCTATGCAATACCTCCTTTAATGTGTCTACTATAACACAAAATTTCATGGGAGAATAGCTTTTTTTTTGGGGGGGTCACACCCAGCAGTGCTCAGGGGTTACTCCTGGCTCCATACTCAGAAATTGCTCCTGGTAGGCACGGGGGACTATATGGGGCACCGGGATTCGAACCGATGACCTTTTGCATGAAAGGCAAACGCCTTACCTCCATGCTATCTCCCAGGCCCCGGGAAAATAGCTTTTAAGTATAAGAATGTGCTATATTATAAATTGTATGTTTAATTGAAAATAGCTACTCATTTTATATGATGCTTTACCAAGGTGCTTATTTCTTCTTACTAAAATCAGAGTAATATATTTTGAGTTTTTTCTGTTAATAATTTAATCATGATAATATATAAACTGTGATAATGTATTCACAATTATCGTTTGTTAGAATCAATGAATTAATATATGGTCCTAAAACCGCACACTTTCTCTAACACAATTCTGCTTTACAGAATTTTGTTAACTATTACATGATTTGCCTAAAAACCCATATTACATAAAATATTTTATGCTTTTATTTAGGGTTTTCAAAATTGAGTATGTTTTATCATGTAAGATAAGAAAAATAAAATTAAAATGAGCATATGGGGTTCTTACAAATTTAGATCCTTAAAATATTGTCAAAATTCCTCTCACTAGCTGTTTAGACTCTAGAACAAATATAAAGTGTGGTGTTCTTTTAAAAAATGAATGTTCACCTATGTAACCTTTGGACTTTAGCATAGTTAGAATTGATTGTCCCTGATATTTATTGATATCTTCTTTAGTTTTGTTTATTTTTTTTCTTCAGAAAATCAGTGCCCTGGCATAAATATTTCTGCAAAGCATTTTTCCTCCTGACCTATTCATTTCTATTATGCTCTTTAGTCAGGTTATATGTTTCCTCTTCTCCTGGATGTTCCTTTGTCCTTGAACCTGGACCAAAAAGAACACTGTAAATGCTAATGCATTCAGAGTTGTCTTCCTGGATTTTCTTGAATCTTTCCTTTTACTTTCTTCCTGCTGACATTCTGCTGCTGTGTGTGTAGCTTATATTCCTGGAGGTCAGACTGCTTTGCCTTAGGCTGCTCCTTACACAGATGTAGAACAACATAATCTTTTCCATAGACTTTAGGCCTCCATCTGTTCACATATATAACCATTAGTCAACCTTTCCTTATATATAAGACTTTTTATGAGTTTTATACTTTGGTTTCTTAAAGTATATAGACGTCATTCCTCTTCATTTTTTCAGTTGAACAAACAGAATTGAAATCTAGGTATAGTTGGGGCATTGAAACATTAAATGAACCAGGTTGGAGTTTAGAAGTAGATCTTTGCCTGGGATGTGCAAGGTTCAAGTTTCAGTACCCACTTCCCCCCCCTTTTTATTTATTTATTTATTTTTTTTGGTTTTTGGGCCACACCCGGTGATACTCAGGGGTTACTCCTGGCTCTGTGCTCAGAAGTCGCTCCTGACTTGGGGGACCATATGGGAAGCCGGGAAATCGAACCGTGGTCCATCCAAGACTAGCGCAGGCAAGGCAGGCACCTTACCTCCAGCGCCACCACCCGGCCTAAAAAGGTTTTTTTTTTTTTTTTTTTGTGGGGGGGCACATCCAGAGGTGCCCAGGGGTTACTCCTGGCTTTCTGCTCAAAAATAGCTCCTGGCAGGCACGGGGGACCATATGGGACACCGGGATTCTAGCCAACCACCGTAGGTCCTGGATTGGCTGCTTGCAAGGCAAACGCCGCTGTGCTATCTCTCCGGGCACCCACTCCCTCTTATCACACTCATGCACACACATACAGTTAAAACATGCATTGCTTCCTGAAACACAGTGAAGAAATCCAAAATAATTAATATGGGTAATGAATTATAGAAATAAAAAGGAATGAAGACAAAAGCAGCTGAGAGATGCCATTGAACTTTACATGCAAGTAAGATGGACATGTAATAAATGTAGTGAATTTGTAGGTATGAGATTTTGTGGAAGAAATTAAAGACAAAACCAAGAATATTGTTTTTATTTTTTGTTAAGGAAAAGAGGAGAGATGAAAACATTAACTTTCTTCTCCTACCACTGACAAACTGTTTTCTTCTTTCCAAATTATAACAAAAATAAATAAATATATTTGTTTTCTAGATAAACTTTGTTTGAAGAGATTTTAATCAGTTTTCCCAAGAACAATAGAAGAGAAGAGTTTTCTTTTAGATAATGGAGAATTACATACATTTCTATGTATTTAACCATCCAAATTTTTCCCTATCTCTAAGTTGCATAATGGAATATTATTATTGTCATAATTGAATATATTATTTTAATTATATTATGTATATCTATCCTATGTGCAAGGTTCTAGAGTCATCTGAAACTTCTATGCTATAACAAGTGAATAGCAGTGTACTACTAGAAATATACATAAATCAATATCAAAATTGAAAAAATTGAGACTCAATGAAAATAGAACTCATGCATAAAATGGTAGACATTTTTGTAAAGTTTAATTAATGTTATAGAAGAGATAAGATAACATGCTGTGCTCATCAAACAAAACAATATGCTATTTATTTATCAAAGAAACATCAGGAAATTAGAAATACTTTGAACTTACAATCATAACAGCTAAATTTTAAGTGTTCAAAAATTGTATTTCAGACAGCAGTTAAAAACAAAGACAATGAGAAGGGAAAAGTTCAACACCCAACCAAAAGGTGTTTCAGAAAAAAATTTAGCAAAGAATCAGGTGTGATATTAAGATTTAAAAAGGAGAGATTTGAAAGTAAGTGGAGAGGCCCGAGAGATAGCATGTAGGTAAGGCGTTTGCCTTTCATGCAAAAGGTCATCGGTTCGAATCCCGGTGCCCCATATGGTCCCCCGTGCCTGCCAGGAGCAATTTCTGAGCATGGAGTCAGGAGTAACCCCTGAGCACTGCCGGGTGTGACCCAAAAACCAAAAAGAAAAAAATAAAAGTAAGTGGATAAACTACTCTGTAGAATTATAGAACCTTAGAAGTACTCTGAAAAATATTTTGAGAAATGACATAATGTAGCATAGCATAACATACCTAAATGTCAAAAATGCAAGGTAAAATGTATTTCTTGAAAAAAATGGATAAAGTAACAGTTTATAAAATTATAGATAAAATTATCCATAATAAAACTAGAAGTTGGAAAATAAAAATACAAATTATCAAAAATTACTATCTATTGCTTCCTTAATTTATTCCTGAAATAGCAATTGAAGTCTGTATATACAATTATATACAAGTCTTTCCAGTTTCCAACAAAAACTTTGAATTATGTATTAGTTTACATTCTCTGTTCCTTTCCAGTAATACGGCACTTCAATTTGGAAGTTACCTCAATCTTTGTGCCACCAAATAATTGCAATGTTTTAATACACGAAACAGTCATTAAAATAATTTGGGTTATTTTTTTGTTTTGTTTTCTTTTATGGATGGATCATACCCTACAGTTGTGTTAAGGGCTCACACCTGGTTCTGCATTCAGGATCACTCCTTCTGAGATTAAGAAATATGGGAACATATGGGGTACTGACTATAAACCTGCATTTGTCTGCAAGACAAGCACCCTACTTTCTGTAAACCATGTCCCCATTGTTGTTATTTGTTGTATATTGGGTGGGAGATATTTTGGCACATCTACTACATCAGGAACTATCTTTCTGCCTCGTTGCTTGGAGAAACCCAGGTGGTGCTCAGGGAATCATTTATGGTTTCATGGATAAACTAGAGTTGACTAGATGCAAAGAAAAACCTATCCTCCTGAATAATTTCTCTAGCTTCAAAAATCAGTCATACGTTTTCTCTTTCTTTCCCTCTTTCCCTCCCTCCATCCTCCCTCTTCTTTCCTCCCTTCTCTCTATCCCTCCATCTTTCTTCCTTCCATCTCTCCTTCCCTTCCTTCCTCCCTCCCTCACTTCCTTCTTTCCTTCCTCCCTCACTTCCTTCTTCCTTCCTTCCTTCCTTCCTTCCTTCCTTCCTTCCTTCCTTCCTTCTTTTCTTACCCCTGCTCTTTTTTCTTCTCTCCTTCTTTCCCTCCCTCCCATCTTTCTTCTTTTTTCTTTGAGGCCACGCCTAGCATTGTTTTGTACTTAATTTTTCTTCTCTGCATTTTCAGGGATCACACCTGGTGGGCTTAGAAGAAATAGAGGTGCTTAGGATCAAGCCCGGATTGATTGCTTTCAAGACCTTACCTACTGTACTATATGTCTTATTGCTTTCAAGACCTTACCTACTGTACTATATGTCTTTGCTATATTTACCTATTTCTAATAATTCCATTACGAATATCACAAAATATTTATGGTGAATCACAATGTCTTACCCTGTTTGTAACCAATATTTGAAGACTAGCTACTTATTGAAAAATAATTAAACTATAGATCATCTATAAAATAGGATATCTTTATATAATAAACATGAGGTATTTATAGTACTGAGTCACTTGCTAGCTTTGCTAAAGAAAATTTGTAATTGACCAGAAAGATCAGGAGAATTTGGCTTCTTAACTGACAGAATTGCTCTTAAACACTCAAGACAAATTAAAATTGCATTTTATCAGAAAATTTATTCATATCTATGTCATCAATTTTAGCACTTAGAAACTCCCATTGCTTATAATTTCTTTTTTATGTACAGGTTAAATAACTAAAATTTCCATTTTAATTCTTTCACGTTTACTTTTCGGTTCTTTGTTATACTAGTTGACCAATTAATTTTCATCTTTCTTCTCCTCCCTGCCCCCTCTTTCTCAAAGATTGTTTTATCCTGAGGGTGAAATATTTTTCTTATAGAATAGCATTTTGGAAAAATAAAGAAGATAATAATTTTTAAAATTGAATTTGAAACTCACTTTAACAAATTGTAGTCATTTGAATAATCCTAAACATTTGAAGAGAGTTTGGTCTTCTACTGACCTGAAATATCTAAAAATCTGCTTTATATGATTTAAAGTAGCATACTTTCCTAATAATTTCAATTTGGTTCATTAATACAACTAGTAGGCTATATTATTAGTTATCAAATAAAATTAATTGAATAAATATTGTTTTATTAAATAAATGAATTTACTCTTCATTTTCTTTTCTTTCAAATAATAAAAGTGATAATTAGAGTTATAAAGGAGTTATAATTCATTGTAAAATAATTATATTTTGAGCATAAATTTTGTGTAAAATAGAATAAACATTAAATTTTAGACAAATATTAATATTAAATTAATTTATTATTTTATTAATAGTAAAATACAACTTGTATAAAGTCAATAAATACCTTTGAGTAATGCACATTATTTGGAAAGCACTGGTAAAATGTGTACTTTATTTTTTACTGCATTTCTTAATGTGGTAGCATCTATAATATGCTTTCTACTACAAGATACTGATCAGAAAATTGTTTATGAAAATATATAGTAAGTGGCTTATAGAGGAGATAATATAAAAAATGTAAATATGCTGTGTATTGTATTATTGATATTCTTTTCTGTGGGTATATATGTAGCTATTCCAAAGATCCTTTGTTTTGTGTGGATAGGCACAGTATTTCTGAGCTACTTCCTGTTGCTTTCAAATTACTGAACCAATTTTGCTTTAGTTAATAACTTGATTAACTAGATAATGGTTGCTGTCCTTTTATCAACTCAGTAGCACTACATCTCCATTATAAATGACTAGTCAGTGACATAAATCTCTTTGTATAATAACACATAAAATCCTTTATCTCTTAAGGGTTGTCTCACAGAAACAGTAACCAGTACAGAATTTTTCACTGGAAAAAGCTGCCTCGGGCTTCTGTGGAACTACAACTAGGTAGCATCTTCTAAATCTCTTCTCTGGAGTTGAACAGATGGCAGCTTTCAGATGCGAAACTTGATTCAATGCTGCATTTAGTGGAATTAGTACAAATGATGAGCCTGGAGCTGGGTATCTATCTACAACTCCACAGAACAGGTGGCAAAATGGGAAATATAGGTAACCAGTTTATTTGTCTACATAAAACCAAAGAAACAACTTGATGAATTTTTCCCTACTAGAGTGGCTGATTTTTTTTCTCTCTCAACAAATGAATTGAATTGACCAGCTGCATTGGCGTCCTGTAGACACAGCCTGAAATGTCTCCTGGTCTAACAGTCTTCAAACTAGTAGGGGTCTGTAGTGACACAGCAGGTGCAGAGAGATCTAAGCCCTTAAATGCAATGTATACACAGAGCTCAGCAGACAGCCCTGCAGAGCTACCACATAAGATGGTTTTTCATGTGTAAATGAGAAGTTCTTTCATTTCTCAAGCTATTGCATTATATCCCCTTCTGTTGAAAGATAAACACAGGAAGTCAACCAACACAACTAATTACAGAAGGGTGGCAAGAACCACAGTCAGGATTGTTGGTTTCAATCATGGGGCTTAAGTGTACCAGTATAAATTTGCACTTTGATACTCAGAGTTAAAGTCACTTTGGGATTCATGGCTTTAATCAGATTGTTCCCAGGAAAATCAGTTCTGGGAGAACAATTATTTTGAATGGAATATTACCAGGATTGTGGTTGAACAAGAAAAATAGTTTTAGGTCAAAGGATTATCAAGATCTCAATAGCTGATTTGCAAAGTAAGAAATTGCCTATCATGGTGTTTTAGTGTATCGTTACTAGAAAGTAATTTTGAAGTCCCTTGAGATATATGTAAATGTACACATATATTTATATGTAAATATAAATATATTTAATCATTTCAGATGATTTTATTATGAATTAGAAACAATTTTATTAAAAATACTGTAAGATTTTTATTAGTTTTTTTAGTATTTTAATTGACTAGTTGTTTATATTCTGGGATCACACTGGAGGTGCTCAGGATTATTCTCCCCTTTGTGCTTGGAAGTCATTCCTATCAGTGCTTAGGGAATATGTACTATAAGGGATCAAATCTAAATTTCCCACATGCCTTCTTCCCAGGGGGTTACTTCCATTGCACCTCGGTTATTTTTAAGGGTCATATTTGAAGATTTCTGCTTATCAAACTATACTGTCCTCACAAAATTTTAATAAGTCATAGCATATAAATAAATGGAATTAAAATATATTTTTAAAATGTTTCTTATGCATCACACTTAGTATGTGTGCATATATAAATGATGCTCATATTTGTATTATATATGTACATATATGTTTTTATACTATTCTTACTAAAAGAATTAAAATTTAGGAAAGAGTACATGACCTTTAAACAGTTTTTTCTGTATTATTATTAATTTATTAGTATTGGTTGGTTTGTCCAATAAAAGCTACTAACTTTATATACAACATTTAAAAATTTACACTTTTGGGGCGGGATGGTGGCGCTGGAGGTAAGGTGCCTGCCTTGCCTGTGCTGGCCTAGGACGGACCGCGGTTCAATCCCCCAGTTTTCCATATGATCCCCCAA
>PVKC010010258.1:0-25923 GCA_004027635.1 Crocidura indochinensis
CAGTGACCAGGTTACTGAGATGATTGTTATATTTTGACTGAAAAGTGACCAGAAACTCGAGTCAGAGCAGAGAGAAAGATTTGAGAAGTCATAATGTGTTACTCCACTCACCTTTTGCTCATGTTGAGAGGTAGACCTACCCACATCTGTGAGGGGTCTTTGGCTTTCTGTTTTGCTCACCAGGAGGATATATGGGGAGGAATTCTGGGGGAGTCTTGAGATTGGATTCAGCAAGAGAGGTGACTTGCAGAAACAGGGAAATGTCATGGCAGCTGAAATAGGCTGCTTAAAAGGTTAGCTTAGGTGGCTAGGGTGTATTATCAATAAAGCTTCATGTCTCCTGAAACCTGACTGCCTGTCAATCATTTCCTCGTAGCTATCCTGAACTCTCAGACTCTCCAGCTGGAGAGAGTTGCAGGCACGTGGCCTGGGCCGGCAGAGAAAGTTCTCACCCTCCATCCATCTCTTCATCATCCACCTCCATCCAGGACTCAATACTTTTTCAACAATAATGCTCTGGAAATAAAATAATTACTATTTAACAAAGTCTAGGGGCAGTCTTTTTTAAAGTGGGTAGATTCATTGGAGTGTAGGTGAGAGTGTTGAAATGACTCAGGGAGACAACTTCAGTGGAAATAGCAGTGGATGCAATTAGAAGGTGATTTATGTTTGCTTAAAAAAGGTAGACTTCCAGGAAGGTACTGAATAAGTTTTCTAGAAGGGAGCAGTAGACCAAATAAGGAATAAATTTGAGAAACCTGAATTCTATAATCTATCTGTGCACTGGGATCATTCCTGGCAGAATTTAGGGGTCCATATGTGGTGCTGGGGTGAATCTGGATTTACCTACTTAACTACTGCTCTTGCCCTTGATTAAACTTTGTAAATTTAGGATTTTAAACCACAGATTAGGTCTGTGACTGAATGTGGCAGTCATGAAAATTTTGTCCTAAAATAAATGTATGACTTATTATCATGAAATGTTTAATATGTGTACATATTATGTATTACGAGGGCTATGTAAATATTTCTTGAGTGAATATAAGTCACAAATGGAAAATGTTTAAGCAGTTCTGATCTAGGAAATGAGAGGCAGAAATCCGTTAGGATTATATGTAGATATTATATGTATATATATATATATTTATTCAGCCATGGAATTATGGAAACATACTGGAAAAATAAAACCTTGCTAAAATGGGAACTTTCTTCAAATATCTCAACGGTTTCTAGAAAAAATAAAAATAAATGGACTTTTTGAGCATCTTTATGTTAGGAGAGACAGCTGGGTCATTTAACCTTCTTATGAGTATCCCCTAAATGGGCCCCAATGGTTTCCACATTGGTTTAGGTCCTCGTGGTAGAGTAGAAGGTGCATCAGTGATAAATACAGATTCCTTCCCAATAAAAGTTGCTTTCCCCAGGGAAACAAACTTCCTAAATTCATCCCACATAAAAAATGAGGTGAGAGATAAAGAAAACATTCAGCTACCTACTCATGTTTATTGGGGAACTGCTCTTTTTGAAGCCAAGCATCATGGTCTGTATTTCATCTTGGACATTTTTTAATCCTCCCTCTAGGCTTGTATCATTCATTTCTCCCCACTAAAGAAGGAGAGCTTGAGATTTGCAGAGATAATTTCCATTGTTACTTTACCTTTGTACTCTGAGAGGTATAATATTGCAAGTCTTTATTCCAGAAGATCTGAGTATCTTCCCAAGATTCAATTCTCAGATTTCTGTCTTTTGGTGGGTTGATTAGTTTAAGACTCTTGCTTGAACTAGCCTTTATTTCAACTCAATGAACTATAACCTTATATTAGCCATTACAAATTAGGAAATAAAAACCAGGCAGAGGCTCAGATTCTGTGTAGTTTGTGCACTGTCCCTGGAGGTCAGGTAATTTGTCCCATCCATTTTTGTTTATACTAGCCCAGGGGCAAGTCCCTTTTAGGCACTTTCACAGTGTTCATGGACTGATATACTTTATAATGACTATGGAAATTGTATTTTTATTCTTCATTATGGTATACTTGAATTCTATGTCTCTTATGAGAATATGAACTAGAACTGAACTTAGAAAATGAGGAAAGGCTAACTTTGCAGAAGAAGAAATTAATTTAAACATGGATATGTTATCTTTAAATCATGAGAATAATTTTAATGCCTGCTTGCAAGGTTTGGTTTTTATAATTTTTCAGTCAATAATATGGGGAAAATCAGAAACAAAGACAGAAGAAACTTTAAGAAGGTAGTGATAAAACTGGTTCAAATATTCCTCAGTATGTAAGAAATGAGAAATTCCCATAATATTTGGCAATATGGAGGGCGTTGATAATACTGAGAGTTGTTTAGGGGGTTAGTGGATGAACATCTGTACAAAATGATGAGATCACTGACTGAGCATACCTTCATTTATCCTGTTTTTTCTCTCTACAGTGCAAGGAAATGCCCTGGTTAATCACATGAAGACAAGACTGAGTGTATGTAAGACCTGGGGAAGAAACTGAAGGGTAGAACATGACAGATTAGAGTCCTTCTTTTGGTTCTTTACACTTTGAGTAGCATGTCTCTCTTTATAGGCCTACCACTCCCTGGGAAAGCTTGCTGAATTGTGGCTTCTATGGAGTTCTGAAAATAGTCTCTTCTCCCTGCCTTTGAGTCTCTAGTGTCCTACAGGTGGAAGTGACTTCCTGATGTGGTTAGCATTGGAGCTGTTCCACCTTCTTCAGGTCAAATAGGATCCACTCCCAATGACAATCTGATTCTAGTCATTCATTTTTGGTCAGTAGATTCCTGGCCCCTACGTTCCACACATTCTGGGCCATTATCCAAAACATCTCTGTGGTTTCCAAGCACATTTTTGAGAAGAACATGTGGAACCTAAGACCCAAGAACAACAATTGATTGGGCGTTTCAGGAAAAGTTCATGAGGGTGGCTGATAACATTTTTTCTATTTAACAGGGTGAAAAAATTCCATTAAAGCATCCAACCCTCCACAGATGGAGTATGTGGGCTTGTACATAGCAAAGGCTTAGGTAAATATGTAGGCCCTCCACTCTAGTTTCCAAGTGACCTATTTGAGGCGAGCTGAAAAGAAGGCAACGTAAAGAAATGAACTCAGTACATGTTGCACAAATAAAAGGGAGGAAAATTCAATGGGTTTCAGAAACAGGAAGGGATCTTCAATATCACCTAAAACTATAGTTCATAGAATGTCATAAAAGGTAAAAGAGAAGTGTCTTCTAGTTGATCTTGATTTCTGGCATTTTAAAAAGTTTCTTCTAAGTTTCTTCACATAATTCTCTCTAGCCATCCCTCACTGATGATTCAACATGGGGTTCTCTTAATAGCAATTCCCCACAGGTTTTCTGCTACTCGTACTATCCATTCTGTAGGCTGCTTAATCCAAACTAAATGTATAATTACCACTATCCTCTATGAAGTGTGAGTGGCTCAGAATCTCATGAAAAACCTTTCTTCACACTTAGGCTCCCCTTGTCTGTGCCATGGGGCTGCTGTCTCCAGATGCTTCCAAACTAAAGGCCCTGAGTTTACCAGTGCAATATGAATCCCATTTATTAGAGAGTCTTTGTTGTGTGAAGACCTTTTCAGTTTTGCTCAGGATTGAAAACATTCCTTTCTCTTCCTCTGACTCTCTCACAGGTAATGGTTCAACCCCAAATCAGTTAGAATGCCCTTAATTCCCCCCAGAAAATGGCTTAGAAACTCCTTCCTGATCTTTAGAAATAGGTTTGTGTGACTGATCTAAGAGTTAAAAGGTTTTTAGAATTTAAAAGACTCGATGAAGTAGTTATTTCCTAGCCCTGGGATCCTTTAATTAAGGAATATTTTATGGTACATACTTTAGGGAAATGTTGTTCAGTGGAGGTCTTTCTGCTTTTCAAAAAGGATAGTGTACTTTGGAGGGGGCTTTGAGTTTTTGGTTCATACCCATTGGCACTCAGAGGTTACTCCTGGCTCTGTGCTCAGAAATTGCTCCTGGTGGGCTTGGGGAACAATAGGGGATGACAGGGATCAAACCCGAATTCGTCCCTGGTCTGCCACATGCAAGGCAAATGCCCTAATGCTGTGCTATCGCTCCAGCCCCAAGGATAGTGTACTGGTTCATGTGTCTCCTAATTTATAATGATAATAATTTTTGTTTGTTTTTAGGGCACATCTGGAGATGATCAGGGTTTAATCCTGATTTACACCCAGGAATTACTCCTAAAGGGACTTGGGAATCCATGTGGGATGCTGGGGATTAAATTCCAGTAGGTAGCATGAAAGGCAAGCACTGTACTGTTGCTCCAGCCCTAATAAATATTTTAATATTTAAAAAAATTTTACCCTGCCTCTTTGAGAAAAAGCAACAGGAAATATAACTATGTCGTAGAAAATAACTAGGACTAGTGGGTTCTGTGAGACGAGACTTAATTCTGTCCCAATTTTTGAGTGACATGTAGCAAATCTCTTAGTTCCATTTTAGCCTAGTAACACTGAGTATATTAAATGGTGAAGACTCTATGCCTGTTTATGGAACATAGAATGTGCACAAGTGAGATTTCTCCTTTCTCAGAAACAAGATCTCTCATTGGGGTTAATGGATGCATTTTTTAAAATAATATCTTTATTTAAACACCATGATTACAAACATGATCATAGTTTGTTTCAGCCATAAAAAGAACACCCCCCTTCACCAGTGCAACATTCCCACCACCAATGCCCCCATCCCCTCCTCTCCCACCCCCTGACAGTATTTGAGACAGGCATTCTATTTCTCACACTCATTAACAATATCTTGATAGTTGTTAGGGTAGTTATTTATCTAACTGCTTTCACCACTCTGTGGTGAACTTCGTATCATGAGCCGGTCCTTCCAGACCTCATCTCTATTGTCTCTAAGCATTATTACAATAATGTCTTTTATTTTTCGCAAAACCCATAGGTGAGAGAGACTATTCAGTGTCTATCTCTCCTGTGACTTATTTCACTCAGCCGTTTTTCTCTTGTCTAAAGAATAGGTAGGATCTAGAGCAGCAGGAATACTTCTTAATAAGGTAAAGAAAGTTAACTCAAGAGAAAAACAACAGTCCTTAGCAATTCCAACTCATTAACATGGGCAGCAGCTGGAAGAGCTTTGCATTCTTGCAAGTGGATGCTGACAATACCCTTGGAGGCAAAAAAATCCCCACAGATTTCTTAATTTCTCATTCCAAATCTGGAATGAAGTACTTTTTCTCCTAGTTCCTGTCTCTTTTTAATATACTACATAATATTCATTATAAAAAATAATTACAGAATTCCACCACCCAAACAGATATTTTCATATTTTGCTTGTGACTTGGTTTTTGCAAGAATATAAAGTAAGGGTGCATATTTTATTTTGTTTATGTAATGTAAATAAAATATGATTATTTTACACTGATACCTTCTCTTCCAAATTAATTTCTAATTGGATATATGAGACACAATAAAAATATATAGGTTTGGGGCCAGAGAGATAGCACAGCGGTAGGACATTTGCCTTGCATGCAGTCTATCCAGGATGGATATGCTATCCAGGTTCGAATCGCGAAAACCCCTGTGGTCCCCCCAAGCCAACTGTGGCTCCTGAGCACTGCTGGTGACTCAAAAACCAATATATATATATACATATATATAAACATATATATAAACCAATATATATAACATATATAAACATATATGTATAGATGTTTAATTCAGAAAATATTTAAAAGAAAAGGAGATGATTTGATTGATTAGCAACATGATCATAGCCTCACTGTTGGATATTTTTATTTATTCCAATTCCTCCACACCTTGTTTTACTGCCTTAGAAGTCTTTATTAATACTCGCCAGTAAATTATTTAGAATATTTGTATCTTTTTTCTCCTGTGGCTCTGATTTGCTTATGAAACACAGCCAAGATTGGGGCAGGGGGTGGGAGTAAGTTTGGGTGAACAACCACGCTCTTTATAAAATGTTTAGAAAGTGGGATTATCGGTGGTAGTGAGCAGTAAAGAGGGGATAGTGAGAGGGATCCAAGGGGACATAAGCTCTTGAAAATGAAAATGAAGAGGAACGTTTTAGAAATCAGAAGCGTGATTCTGTTTTTATTTTCTTCCTACTGAAAGGAATGGGAGACAGAAAACTGTGTATGTGAGAGCATTAATAAAGCAATTACCCAAAATTTTTCTTGCAGAAATTGACATTCTAATGATACTTTCCTTAGAAGGGTTAATATGATGCAGAGCTATGGACGAAAACTTCACAGCTGTCTTAAGGAGTCCTTGTTTAATGTACAGTACCAATGCAACAGATATATTGTCCTCCTTGGCACCTTGAAGGTAGAGATACAGAGAGCCAAATGCCTACCTCTTCTTATTCTCAAGAAGCTAGAATGAGGACACATTCCCATACTCAGGAAAGCCCCAGTAGCTGAAAATAAATTTCCAGCATCATCAAAGAAATATATTTTCAAAAATTAAGTTATAGAAAATTAGGCAACTTATTTCACTCTACATTTGTGAAATAAAATTTATACCTAACTTTGAGTTATTTTTTTAAGATACAAATCTTTCCAGAAAAAAATGAGTTGAGTTAAAACTTTTTCTATCTCATTTTTCAAAAGAATTTCTAAAAGATAAATTTCCAAAAGAATGACCTAATTTACCCTGATATCAAGAATGACCTAAGGTACTACTTTCACCATACACTAATGAGTTTTATACTGAATTTAATTAAAACCAAAATAAATTTATTTTAGGGCCTCTCCCAGTGGTGCTTGGGGCTTAGTCCTGGCTCTGTGTTAAGAAATCATTCTTGGCAGTGTTTAGGGGACCATATTCAGTGCCAGGAATCAAACAAGGGTCAACTGAAACCAAGGCCTTATGCCCTATATTATCTCTTGAACCCCAAATTAATTAAATTTTAAAGAAATGGTTGCCCAATGAGTAATTGCTAGAGATTGTTGCTAGAGAACTTGAGCACTTTATTCCAAGCATTTATTTTCTGAATTGAATTTCTTCTCAGATAGTTTCAGTGTCTAACAAAAATTCAAGTATAAGCTTTGAAACAAATCAATTATTTGAATCTTTAATACCTAACATTTCCTTCTGGGTGGTACCTTTTCAGAAACATCTGTATCTTAAGTCTTCTTCTCAACCTAGATCCAATCCCCAGTGCTTCACCACTGAAAAATATATCTTCCATCAAATGAGTACCGAGTCGACCACCTAAAAGGCCCAGTTCTCTTTTTCAGCTCAGATGGATAGGTTCTAATTAGGCAGCATCATGATTATACGGAAATTATTCACTTATAAAATACAGCAGAAATGTGATAGGGAGTAAGGCAACCCATTGCATTATATAAATAGTTGCAGACATTTGGGAGTTAAGATCCACTACCATTGGCGGCACATTTTTCTAAAGGAAATAGCCCAGATGAGAAATATACCTTGGGTGGAGACATACAGTATAAGCCTTGTATAAGCAAACCCACATTTTATTTATAAAAATGAGTTTAGAAAAATTACAGTCCCACAAAATGTTTCTCAAGAGAACTTTCTTCCACTCAAAGCAGGGAAGTTTGAGAGGCCCCAATGGTGAAATTGAAAAAAGCACAGTATAGAGAATGCCCTGTTTTTCTTCTTCCACCCCTATTGCCTCAGTAAATCCTCACATCCTTGAAGGTGTTCATTCTCAAGGTAGATTCCCTGAGACTACAAATAAATAGAGGATCCTGATTTTTTTTTTTTTGGTAAACATGTTCTGTCTTTTAGATAAAGAAAGAGGATCCTGACTTCCTGTTGTCTTTTTGATTAATAATCACTCTTCTAATTTATAGGAAGAGTTTCTGGAATCCATTTCCCTACACTTCTTCCCCTTCTATTTACTGCTAACATTTCTGAAAATATTGTCTCTATCTCTATTTCTCTCTCTCTTTTTTTCTTTATTTTGAGGCCTGTGGCTCGGGGTACCATGGGTATCAGGCAATGAACCCTGGACTCTGGTATGCAAAGCTTGTCCTTCAGTCCATTGAACTATCTCCCAGGCTTCTCATTTCTCATTCTTTAACCCATTCCAATCTGGTTCTATCCTTTAATTGCTCCAACATGACTTTTACTAACTTCTTTCAAGTAGCTGAATCCAGTGGACCATTTCTACAGTTTTCATTCTATTAGATTTAGCAACATTTACCACTGTTGGCCTCTAAGCTTTTATCTTGAGTTATTCTTATCTTGGCTCTGTCACTCCACATTCTCTTGAGCTTGCCTTGCTGGGCATTCATCTTTGACCCTAATTATGGCCACTTCTCCCTTTGCACTTTGTTTTTCTAGGACTGCAAAAGGCCAAAATCTGCCACATTTGTATCCCAGTTATATTCACCACTTTTGAGTTGAAATTGTGCACAGAATAATTTCCACATAACCTATCTCAAAAGCACTCAAATTCAGTGTTCCAAGTTGATCTCTCTCAAATTTCTTTCTCCATTATCCTTCACTTAGGACTGCTCTCCTTACAGTTTTAGATTATTTATTTTTCTTTCTAATTTAGGTTTATTTGTTCATAGATTTATTGATTGATTGACTAATTCTGTTATTTTCTAGCAGTCAAAGGAAAAACTTTGCACATCATTATCAGCCTAGAAAAACTTCCTGTTTAACAAAAATTACTTCCTCAATTCTCCTTTCAATGTGATTTATCAGTATTGTCAATGATAGATGAATTCTTTGAAAACACTAAATCTAAAAAAAAAAAAAACCCAAAGCAAATAGGCTATGTATCTTTTATTTTAAACTTTTAACCTTGGAACTATAGGTTTATAGTGCTTCTTTGGCACTAGTGGAACCAGATTTAATGCAAAGAAAGCAGAATTTTCTTTAAAAAAAGATCTGATGCTTTGAAATGATTTCAAGTATGTGAAAAACAATCACACAAAGCCTATTCTATCCCCTTTGTGGCTATTGGATGAAGTTGCAGTGGAAGAAGCTACTCAGCTGGGACATATCTTAATCATGTTTCTAGCCAAACTCTAGCAAAAACACATCAGCTAGGAGATCCTGAATACTAATGACAATCCCTTACATTTGCACAAGCAAACACATGCATAGGGATTTCTTCAAAAATTGCAAACATTTTATAACCATAATCTTGAGTTTTGCAGCTGCACTTCCTGCTTGGTACAGTTCATGTAGCCTTCTGGCTTCCATGCACAAGATGACCCTCCAGTGGATCTATAATTGGGGGAAAAAGTTAAAGTGGTTCAAAGTTAATTCTGGCAACTGGGGGTCTAAATCATGATAATTTGTGCAAATCAAATCATCAACATCTTTCTACCTAATTCTCCATTCAGATAGTTTATGTGTTTAGAAATATCTATCAGGATATATTTCAGATACTTCTGTGAAGAAGAGCTGCATAATATTTATATGCTTATCTCTGCTTATTGGTGTCCAACATAGACAGAGCTTTATGTAATGCAGATCTTAACAAAGGAGTGAATAGTTCAAGGGAACCTGGGACTTTAGGAGCTTCTTTGATCAGGTGATGGAGGTGAGGAAGACAACAGAGGTAAGAAAAAGACTGACTATTGTGGAGAGATTTTTTTTTACCTAAAATGGGCTATTCAATAACTGTGTGTTATGTGGACAATTCCCTGTATCACTTAATTTGTGTATTGGCACATAAGTATAAGAAATACCTAGTTTACCCTGATCTAATGGGGACCAGGTTCATTTAATGAGATGAATACATAGATATTTAAATATTTATGTCACAAAATGTTTCACATTTCTCACATATAATCATCTTCTGAACTGAACAATATAAAGCAGTACATGCACTTAGGTGTACAAAGCAACATAGCACTGTTTTTTTTTATCTAAAGCAATGTGGTCTCTTCAGCAGATTTAGGCCTTTTAAAAATACATTGGTTTTAAAATACATTGATTTTCCTTTAAAATACCCAAAATGGGAAATGACATTGGTCTTTGTATCTGGAGGGAGTGTGAGTAGATTCAAGAAGAAAAACAAGTGGTATAAAATGTTTATTCTCTAATTTCCATTTGATAATCCTGATACAAGTTATAACTTCAGCACCTATCTCCACGTGAGGAAGACTACATCTATGAAATTTTCCACTTATGGGTAGAGTGGTTAACATATTAGGTAGACTGGAGTTTTAGCAAGGAATATTCTGCCATATGGAAAACTTTTCAGTGTTGAACAAAGCTGGTTGTCTACAATACCTGGGGCAGTCTGGTATTTAGTTTCCAAATAGAGATATCCTGACATTTCTAAGTTAATGAATGCCCAAGACACAAATATCAAACAAAGATGAGCTTGTGGTTAATGGATAAATAACCTGGGATTCTCTTTTTTTTTGACATTTGTTAGAGGATAATTGGAGGTATTTCCAGGACTATAACGGTTATAATTAGTTATAACCTTTTTTTTATTCACAAAGGCAAATATATTTTAATCTGAAATAGTGTTCATAGAAAAACTCTCTTTTTATCTTGTAGTAAATGAATTTGTGGATGACTATCAGAACATGATTCTTAATGATTCTTCACATACCAACCTCTAGAAATCCCAAATTCACTTATCTCACTGTTTGAGAAGCATTTACTGAGCATTATCTGAGATGGTATCACTGTGAAAGGTTAAGTAGAAAAAAGGAAAAACAGAGACCATTTTTGAATACTTAAAATATTAATTTCAAAATAGCAAATGCAAAAATACCACATGCACATAGGAAGAATAATATTAGTAAATACTTTTGTAGGTGATAGGTTTTAAATTCAAACCTGATATTGGATATTACAAAGTCAAGAACTAATATAATTGTTCTAAAGCTTATTCATGATCAATAATATTTGCTTCTCTAAAACTATAATTGAATGTAAGGTAATTTTTCCTAAGGTTAAGGCAAATATTAATAGAGAGACTGCTTTCTTTACCAAATTCATTTCAATCTCCACTCATCTTCTTTTTGTTCAGAGTCTTGTACAGTTTTTGTTACCATAAGTTTATTTTTTATATTTAAATGACAGATATTTATTAGAATATATAATGGCAAATCTTACACAGTGATACTTAAGGTACATGGTGACAATAAATGAGGGCCTTTCCACCAGCAGTGTTGTCCTCCCTTCATTCCTGTTCCCAAGCATATATCCCTTATCACCCACCTTTATCCCCTGGAATGCTAGTGCATCTAAAAGTATATATGTTAACCCTAATGTAAACCATTTTTTCTTTCTTTTTTTGCAGTTCCAGATATTTTTACTAGTGGTTTCTTAAAGGTGTGGAGTCAAGGGAGCACTGTAAAAACAATATTAGTGTGGCAATTATCGTTTGCATGGACCCACCAAAGTATGGAGTTCATGGAAAGGAAAAACTTTGGCCAAAGTACAAGGAGACCCTAACCCTGAAGTTTCCTGACATAAGACCATTTCTAGGCTCCAGGCAAACTAGTTTGTCCAATCCCGGTCATTGTCTGTAATGCCCACACAGTTATATTTTTCAGTCTCAGTTGTTGATCTCACATTTCTGTATTGAAGGTCCTGGAATCTGTATATCCTACAATGAAGTCAGGATGGTGCAGAGCGGTGTCTAATTTCAACTCACAATTAATGGGCAATGCAGAAAGCCCTGTCCAGTACGCAGGTCGATGTTGTTGTTTAGGTCTTCTCAGTGTTAAGGGAAGACTCCTTTGAGTAAATCGATGTCAGAGCAGCAGTAGAGTCTTCCCTGGTAGAGGATTGCTTCCAGGTGATGTCATAAACAGCTTTGGATGCTTCATAGAAGGCTTCCCTTGTTCAGGGGTGACTGGAAAATACCCAAACCTCTGAGGCCTGTGCCAGGTCATCATGTCAATGTTCAGGGTTTGTAAGGCTCCATTGCACCACAAGATTTGTATGTTCCTATCTCTATTAGATAAAAACTTATTTGTATGTATACTATTTTCCATTTTAATGTGCCCATGCAAACACGGAATAATGTGATCTGGCGTTATCAGCACATAAGGGGGCTGCAAGAACAAGTCCAACAATCCCTGTGACCTGGTTCAAACATAAGAATTAAACTGAGGGACTCTATCACCAAAATTCATTATTGAACAATTCACAACGAGATTGGTGCCTATGAGGATGCTAGAACAAGTCCAACAATCCAATTGACTTGGTTCTTATATAAACGTTAAATGCAGGGAGACTTCTACAAACTTCCTTATTTGACAAATAACAAAGGGATGGAAAGATAGAGAGGGACTCTTTCATCAAAATACCTTATCGAACAGTTCACAAAGAAAAGAAAAAATAAGAAGTGGGGAAAATAAACACTCTAACTTAAGACAGTGAACTCGGGGCCCGGGAGATAGCATGGAGGTAAGGCGTTTGCCTTTCATGCAAAAGGTCATCGGTTCGAATCCCGGTGTCCCATATGATCCCCCGTGCCTGGCGGGAGCAATTTCTGAGCATGGAGCCAGGAGTAACCCCTGAGCACTGCCAGGTGTGACCCAAAAACCAAAAAAAAAAAAAAAAAAAAAAGACAGTGGACTCAATTGTCACCATTCATGGAAACTAATCAGAAACCTAGTATGGTAGCAACCACAGTTAAACAATGAAAGAAGGAAGAGGCCAAGAGGTTGCTGAAAGTAAACAAGTAGGAAAAGAGTACTGGCTTCTTCCCAGCCTGAGAGTCCATCCTCTCATTTTTATTTTGAAAATATATGGTACCCCCATCCGAACTGGTCTCTTCCCAAACTGAGAGTCATCCTCCCATTTTTATTTTAAATATATATGGTATGCATGGGGGCACTAGCCCCCATGCGTTTTTTTTTTTTTAATGGAGACCAATGAGAAGAAAAAAAAATACCAGTGAATGTCACACCGTAATGTCCCAACATACACCAGTGCTGCATCGGTCTGTCACCCACCCCATGTATCCCCCCCTTAGTGTCAGGAGAGAAAGGGGGAAAGCCCGAGGACCATGATAGAGTCCACCTGGGCAGGCAACCAGGGGAGGCCTAGAGTAAAGGGGGGAAAAAGGGGAACAGCTGGAGACCTGTCAAGGCTCCCAGCAGCCCCCAAGCTAGGGAGAATGTCTACTGGCATGGGGTGTCCCCTAACCCCATACCTGGGAAGAGCTGACCTCCAGGATCAAGGCACTAGAAGCCAGCTATCTGCCCGGCCCCACAACCTATTTTATAATAAAAATATTTATTTGATTTTCTCATTTTGCCCACAAATATTTCCTGACTTTGACTTTGGATCTGCTTCTTGGGAAACTTAAAATCAGACATTTTTTATTATGCAGAACAATTGAATTTCAAATAGAGTGGACATTTGGCTTAATGACATGCTCAAAATAGGTGGCAGATTTTTTTTTTTTATGGAGGTCTTACAAAGGGGTGGATCTAAAAGGATTTGGTGATCCTTGGGTATAGAAACAACTGATATTGCTCAATTAGGATGAGAATCAAATTTTGACAAAGTGCTAGCATTTCCTCTGCTCTTATTCTTCCCTGATGGTTTTCTCATCATTCTAACGAGCAGGATTGCAAACAGTAGCTACAACCATATTCAGATCCTGTGATTATATTATTGGGTCTTATTTCTGAAACCTGTCTGAGAAGACTTGGGGTTTTTTAAATGTTCTAAGTATGAAACAAAAAAGCACTAGTTATGTTGAGAGCAAAGTTGAACTTTCCTGGTTCAAATCAAATCACCAACATCTTTCTACTATCCTGGTTGCTCCAAAATCTTGACTTAGTTTTAAAAGGGACAGTATGTAAAAGGACTTAGACAGAGGATAGATACTCTAAGGCCGAGCTGCATGTCATAAAAGTGCTGAAACATTTCTTAGAAGACATTCTCATACCTAGGAACTAAGGCCTCCAGCAAACAGCCTTTTGAATGAAGCCCCCACCCCCATTTTTTGAACATCTTTTAGTTTTACTCAAACCTTCAGATGACTTATTTCCTACTTAAGTGCAGTCTATTAGAAACTCTGACCCAGAATCATCTGACTAGGTTAATCTTATATTCTTGAGTTTAGGGATGATGTGAGTTAATAAATCATGACTTTGTGAATACTTGATCTCTGAACAAGACATGCCAGCTATCTAGTATCACCCAGGTTTATGCAAAATCCTCTAAAACTCTTCACCTTAAAATAACAATCATGGATAAATTTCCCCCCAAACAACTACGACAAAATAAAAATCATCTTTGAACATTTACTCTCTCCAAATGCACTAACCAAATCTCAATGTTACCTTCTCTTTTCTTCCTTGTTTGCATGTCCAGGTTACAGAGAGGCCTGGGAAAGATCACACGGATTAAAAAGAATAAGACTACATAGAAAAGAACCCCCTACCTGCAGGAAGAAAAATGTTTGAACTTTTAATGCAACTTTGAAATGACACATCTTACATAGGATTAGTTTTTTCATTGCTGAGATGAGAAAGGCTGTAGGAAGGTCAATTGGGGTTTTCTTTTCATTCTTACGCTGTCAAAGTCAATGGTGAAACTTTCTAGGGAGATTACATTCTACCCATGTTCAGCATCAGATTTTAGGGGGGGCCACAGTTGGCATTATTCAAGGCTTATTTCTGGCCCTGTGTTCAGGCAGCAACTCTGATGGTGCTTAAGGAATTATATGTGGTGCCAGGAATTAAACATAGGTTGATTGTGTGTGAAACAAGCAAGTGCCTTTGCTTCTGTACTTTCTATCCATTCACAATTCTTGCAAATGTTTTATGAATATTGCCTGTCTTAAACAAGGGTTCTTGGATCCCCTAGTGAGGCGTAGGATCTAACCTCTTCCTATTCTGTGATGATTTGTCTCTTTGTATCTTGGCCGACTTCTCCATTAGCCCTTTGCACACACTCTCTTCAGAGCATTTTTCAATGAAGGTTTTTAAGATGTTTACTTATCTTGCTCTCATGCCAGAAAGTAAGTTCACTGAAGTTAGATCCCATATGACAAATGCTATATTAGAGGTCCCAAGGGCTGGTAATGCAGAGATTAGCAAGATAATACACTTTGTATTTAAACTATCACAGATAAAGTACCACCTAGAGACAATCCATCCCTTCCAGGGGCCATTAACTTAGTAAAGATAAAAGGGACATAAACAAAAAGGTTCTCTGAGCTGCCAGGTTCTACTCAATGATGAAAAGAGGGTGAGCACTGGAGGTCAGATTCTGGGGTCATAGCCAGGTCACCTGTGAGCATACACAGAGTCCCTGAGCAGACAAACTGAGGTCAGGATAAAGTTGACAAGAGATGGGAAGTTTAAGAAGGGACTTGAAAAGCCGGTGGGATTGACAGTAATCAGTGGGTCTCCATAAAGGGCATGCAAATGTCCTGTGATGGTTGCAAGGATACAGAGATGCACTCCTCCTCTCACTGTATCCCTCACCCTTATGCTTCAAGGTTCATTTAAAAGCATGGTCTCATGGCTGTTAAATATTGGCATTTGTAAGTAGGTAGGTTTTTGTATTGCTTTCTGAATCCAAAAAGGACATCTCACTTTTTATTTAAAAACTCCCCAGATGTATTTTAAATCTATGTAAATAATCACAATGAAAGAATAATTGTTGGGCCTCTTAGGGCACATAGTTTGCATGTGTGAGGCTCTGGGTTGGTTTAATCCCAGCATTGAGTGGTCCCTGAGTGCTGCCCAATAAAGTCCCTAATCTAGGAGCAGAACTTGGTTATTCTGGGTGTCACACCATCACTACCATAAAAACGTGAGTAGCAAGTGGTCTACTGAAGTAGATGAAAGAATTGGACTTAATATGATTCAAGAAAGCTCCAGGTATTGCTTATGATACAGTCCCACCAAAGCACTGGTTAAAGTATAGATAAGTTAGATGATGCCCTATATAAGCAGAAAGAGTATTTAATTAGTAGACAAACTTAGAAGTGATCTGTGTGGAACAGAATTTAACCCCTTCAGCGGGTAGGGTTGTAGAGCATAACATAGGATATCAATAAGCATAAGACTTACTATAAGAACAAAACCTTTCAAATGAGGAAAACCACGGCAAACATCAAGCAGGGCAAGCAGTGAAAATTGTGCCAGTTTCCTTCCAACTGATAAGCAATCTTTCCTACCTCCTTCACCGGAGGCTCCAATGTTTAGTCTTGGCTGGGTTTCTCAGCTGCCCCCTTCTCTAGCCTCCTACCTTCCCCCTCCCCCTTGCCAAAATGGGGCCATGCAATTTGCCATGAAAGCTTCAAACCTTGACTTGTGACTAGCCAGCTGCAACCCATCAAACCTCCTGATTAAGCTTTTGAAAGGGTGGAGCATTTTTTAACACAATGATTGACAATGGCTTCTATCTCACACACCTGCTGCTTTAAAATCCCCATAAAATGTCAGCAGGGAGTGTAAGTGATATATAGCAGTAGTGCTGCCCAGGGTAGGAATGTTAAGTGCTACGAGATGGGAGTGTCTGAACAGCAGCTACTGGAAAGAAAACAAAATAAGCACCCAACCAAATCCATTTCTAAATGTGCCATGGGTACATGCCCTTGGGATCAACTTTGCTAACACAGTACCAGAGCACTGTCAATCCTGGCAGAGACGCTGATTATTGTGTGGCTGTCACATTACTGTCTCTGGTCAATGTGGGCCCTAGGTCTTGCACACCAGGTCAAGGAGCCCTGTCTAGTCTTTCTGGTTATTAGATAGTTTTTACTTGAAATGTCCATCTGGCTTTGATTCAGGCTTTATTAGCTAAGTGCTTTCTCAATGCTTTCTAAATAGTAACTTTCCATGAGGTATTACTGAAAGAAACTTTTCTTATAAGTGAGTTGGCAACTTCAATTACCCCCACCCCCACGCTAAAAGTAATCCATGCATACTTAACCTAGAGCCTGAGTAGTCAAAGGTGGATCTGAAAGCAAGACCAAGTAGAGAACTCAGTAAGGCAAGTTCAAGGGTAAGCTGACTTCAGTTTGTCTCTGCATTCTCAGAACCATCTTTGCAATGAGAAGAAGGGAGAAGTAAGCCTGGAGCACTCATTCAGAATAGCATTCTTCAAATTGTTTGCCCCTGTAGCCTGGCACCTGTCTTATATATACTGCTCCACAGACAGAAAGTTATAACCAAGATAGTAGGCCAGTTGTTTTGAAACTCTCTATGCCCATAGACCAACACCACTGTTGGAAGTGAATTATAAATGATGAAATTGAAATATATTAATCATGCTTCTGCTTATGTGAATCCTGCTCCTGCTCACAAGATTTGTTTAAAGTTTAACTAGAGCCCCAAAGCCAAAACAGTGGATAGGACATACCAAGGCAGCCCAGGTCTGAAAGCCCGGACAATGGGCAGAACCTAGATAGCTAAGAATGCCTTATCTTTGTCATATTTTCTAAACTAGATATTGTCCTAAGTATACCTTGAAACAAACATAAAAATAGTTGAAGGGGCAATAAGCTGACATATACAAATTCAGGTGAGATGGGAGAGGATGTTTTTGGTTAAAAATTAAAGAAAGTATTATTTAAAAATTACTTCATTGTCTCTTAATGATCTATTGAATTACATATTTAACATCTCAGAAACTTATAAAAAATTGTATGTGACTGGCACTCGGGGTCCCTGGACCACTGCAGACCATTGGACCTCTTGGTCAAAATAATTAAAACCCGATTGCTAATTGCATTACTGACTGGTTGACTTTCTCTTGAATTGGTGAGGATTCTCACCTGGTTTCGCAACTCACTGTCCTGTCTTATCTTCTTTCCTGGCTTTCTATAACTCTAACCTTCCTTCACTGGAGCAGTCTGAATATCCCCTTGGGCATGGACCCTCCAAACTAAAAGCTATTAGAGCCTGAAGCTGAGAAGGTACCCATGACAGGATAAGGGAGCTATGAGCAGGTCTCCCCAGATAAAGACCTGTTCCTGCAGAAGAAAAGCCATGCAAGGTTGATAAGTACATATTGGTTGAAGCAAAACACTGTCCAAAAATTACTTGGCAGACTGCTCCTCTTTTACTATGGTCTCAGGCTTCTCTGACTCTAACACCACCACTCCATAGACCAGAGAAGAAATCAAGAAAAGGGGCCAAAGAAAGAGTTCAGTGGTCAAGGGATTAGCAACTCATGAAAAATATACCCATGTCAAAATATCAATATCATTATATCAATATCTCCTCCTTTAAATGTGATTTATATCTCAGTTTCTTGTTTGTTGGTATTGCACGTGGTGTTTATGTTTTATGTTGCAGTGTCAATAGACAAAATTGCTACTATCAATCTATGCCAATTTAAAAACTATAAACTCTTACTTTTTTTCAGTTTCTCTTGAAAAAAAAATAGTTTTGGTGCAGGGGACTCTCAAGCAGTGGTCATATTGCTATGGGGCTTCTCCTAGCTATTCTTGGCTAAGCAGGCTGAGATTCAAGGTTCAGTTTAAGAGACCAAGGGGGGCTGCTCAGACCTACAGAGCTGGGGACATTGATGCCATATCTGGTAGTGCCTGGGGACTCTCTAGGGCTGGGCTCTCAACTTGCTTGCAGAACCACATGACTAAACCAGGCTTGGCAGGATTAAAGTTGCAAAACTTTCCTTTCTCTCTGATCCCCTTCTTAAACGTTGTGAGTAGATAAAATTATATTTGCTGTTTTATTATAGTCTTATAATATGAAGTTCTGTTTATAATTTGATTATTTACTTATAGTATCAAGATTTTATATTTATTTTAGTTGATATTGCTGTAGCTGGGACCAGTACAGCTTCTATCTTGAATGTAGAGCCATTTGTCAGATTTTTAGTTTACTAATTCTTCATTTGCATTTATGTTCCTATTCTGTTCATTGGTTCACTTTCATATTTTTGGGTCACTTATATTTTTCCTTTATTTAGTGTTTTATATTATTCTAGGTTTTACTGCAATAATAAACAGCCCCAAAGTCTTAATGTATGGTTTCCAACAACATCATGTGCCATATCCTCCATTTAAAAAAAAAGCAGAATGTTCTGCTTCACACTGCTCCTCATAAATCTAGTACCAACACTTTGCTTCTGCTGATATGATGCACAAATGCTCTTAGTCACTGGGGCAGAAGAACAAAGCATGGATTATGGGCTAAAGAGTAACCCCCTCCAATATGTATGCTAAAATTCTAATCTCCATGTGATCATATTTGGAAATAGGACCAGAGTTAGATAAAGTTATGAGTAAGGGTGGGGTCCTCCTTATGGGTTTAGTGCCCTATAAGAGCAATGTAAAAACTCTGCTACTCTTTGTGTGAGAACTCAGCTAAAAGGGAACTATCTGCAAGCCAAGGAATAGCTTCTCCTTTATGAACTGAATTGACTGGCACCTTGTTCCCAGACTATCCAGAATCCAAAACTTAGAGAAAATAACTCTTTCTTATTTAAACTATCTGGTCTCTGGGACTTTGTAATGGTAGTCTAAGTGGCCTACTATAGCATAGACCAGCTTTTTAAGTGCATTGGCCCAGAAGTAAATCACAATGCCTCTTATTACAGACTGTTAGCCAAACAGTTCATATTGTACCACCCCTGCACAAAGAAATATTCTTTCAGGGGATTATCAAGGAAAGGAGAGCCATATATGGTACCATTTGCCAAAGCATACCATATATTTAGTCATTTAATTTGTGATTTCTGTGTATTTTTGTATATTTTATCTTTATCTATGTTTATTCATTTAAATCTTAAAATATTTATATTTACTCTTTTACATTTTAAACTTTACCCTTAATTTTTTTTTTTTGGAATTGTCTAACTATCACTAATTCAGAGGTCATTGACTGATTTCTCTTTTGGCCAATTCTTGGTCCATAATTATTTATTTAAGTTTTAAAACATACTATAAACAAATCTTTCTAGGAGAGAGTCTGTTTGGTTTTGTTTAGGAATATATTCCCAGAACATGTTTCTGTTTCTTTGTTTCCTTCTACTATATACTCCAAGAATATTATTTACTTGATTGGAGAGTAATCCTCATGACTAATTATAGATTTAAAATACAATATATATAAAGTGTTTTAATATTTTCAAAGAAGAGAATTTTCCCACCCAGACTACAGGTTTCCCATTCTTTGTACATTTTCATATATCACTTTTTCAATTTTGTGGGAGATTCAGTTTTATGCAATGTATTGGCTCCTAACTTTTGCCACTTTCCCTAACAATTGATCTACTAGAAATGAACATTCTAAACTATATAATCAAGACTTATTTTTATAACTTCTCATGATTTATGAATTACTTACCTTTGCAAATAAAATTAGGTGTATTTTGGGAGGAGGATAAGTACTTTTCAATTGTTCTTGCAGACTCAGAGGACAGTCCTGGAGGTGTTGAACCTGGTTATATGGATCTGATGACTAATGTGCTTAGGGCTGAAATGCTGAAGGTAACCTAGGACACTCCTAGTGGCACTTCCAGGGTGACCAGGGCTAGAGTCAGGGATGCTTTGGGCCCTGAGATGCCAGGTATTGAACTCTGGGTGACACATGATATTTATGAATTACCAAGGACCTTTTTCCTTAAAAGATTCTGTAGGTCATTCTAGAGTTCTTCACCTATAAATGCCATTGTTTCTAGTTTCAAATTGTTCCTAATCTAGCAAAAGAAAAATTAAAATACAGGATAAAAATAGCAGAAAAATAAATTTAAAAAGAGGATAAAACTGTACTCAAGCAGATAGAAAGAAGATCCATTATCAGGTCTTAGAATATAAGATGCTTTTTTTGATTGCTTCTAATTTAGAGGTGATCCTTGAGTTAGTTTACAAATAATTTTCAGGTTGGATCTAAGACATGTACTAGTTCCCTTTCTCCAAAATCCCAAATGAGTTAATAAAGTATTTAAGCATCTACATATTTAATATTTCCTTAATAAATTTACTTACTTACCTACTTACTTAATTAATCTTTTTAATTAACTTGTTTTTGCAATAATGGAAGCCTCCTGCAGGTTTTTAGTATTGCTAACACTTTGGTTCAATGGCTTTGGTCCTTTGGTCCTAGTGTCAACTAAGCTGGTTAGTATATAAAAGGAGCTGCTATATTTAAATATAACTGAGAACTTAACTTCAGGAGAAAGTTTACCTCTGGGGTAGAAGAACCTGAGATAAAGGTGGAGGAAAAAGACACACAGGTGGAGAGTGTGGTGCATGAAATTCTAATAGTTATTAAAAACACAGTGCCTAAATTATTTTTATATGTGAAGAATAGTTTGTGCAGACTTAGCAATGTTTGCTGTAAAACTAATTTACATGCTAAGTAAATAAATTTAAAATTTAAAGAATAAACTATAAAGCTTCATTAAAACATGTAATATTTTATTTAAAAAATATTATCTTGGGGGGTGTTGGAAGGCCTCTGCCCTGCTGGAGGCATTCCTAGACAGGTCTTGGGGGGTTGCAGGACTTGGATGTCCCCAGCACTCCTCTACCGCCTTGCTCCAGATCTCCAGGGCTTCCCTGGGCCACAAGCCTGGGCGAGTAAGCAAGGTAGACCCCTTGGTGGAGTTCGAAGGTACCCCAGCTTTTCCCCCATTCCCTGCTCGGCTCCTTAGGGTGGGTCTGGGTGGGGCTCTGAACTTCCGTTCTCCCAGCTTCCTGAAGCAGTCATTGTAATTTTTTACCAGTCTATATTTTCAAAAAAGCACAAGATACATTAATAGTACTCACTCTTATCAAATTATGTTTATATGTATGTAGAATATCCATTTTATACTCTGCCCTTTTGCACACCCCTACAAAAGATCATATTTTTCTTTAACTCTCACCCCCTATCGTCATTACTCTGCATTTACCCTTTTTTAACATAAATATTGTAGATTTCTAAGTCATAGACCAAATGGTGCCCTGGAGTTAACACCCTGCTAACTATTTCAAGAGGCATAGGAAGGACACGTATGTCATTTCAACATTTTATTTGTTTTCTTTGACGGCTATAACTCTTGCCGAATATTTTCTTATATAGTGACGATCCCCCCACCCCATTATTTTTATCTTTTCTTCTCTTTGGAACTATTCAAAAGGGAACTTGGTGGAAGAGTCCCTCAGTTCAATATTTATGTTTGAACCAAGTCATGGGTATTGTCGGACGTGTTTTTATGCCCCCATGTACTCTGATAGCGCCACATGGCTTTATTTTTTTGTTTGTTTGTTTGCATAGGCACATTTAAACGGGATAATACTATACATGCAAATAAGTTCTTATCTAATAGAGTTGGGAACACACAAATCTTGTAGTACAATGGGACCTCACACCCTGAACATTGACATAAAGACCTGGCACAGGCATCAGAAGAATGGCATTCTCCATTCACCCCTGATCTAGGGAAGACATCTACGAAACATCCAAGATTGTCTATAACATCACCTGGAGGTAATCCTCTACCAGGGAAGACCCTACCGCTGCTCTGACATGGACCTACTCAAAGGAGACTTCCCTTAACACCGAGAAGACTCAAAAACAACAATGACCTGCTCACTGGACAGGGCTTTCTTCATTGCCCCTTAATTGTGAGGTGAAACTAGAGGATACTCCACACCAGCCTGACTTCAACGTAGGATGTGTAGACTCCAGGATCAGCAATACAGAAACCTGATGCCAACAATAGAGACTGTGTGAAAAATAAAACTTTATTGGCACTACAGACAATGACTTGGATTGAACAAACTAGATTGCCTGGCGCCTAGAGTTGGTCTTATGCCAGGAAACTTCGGAGGTAGGGTCTCCTTGTATTTAGACCAAAGTTTTTCCTTTTCATATCCCCCCATATTTTGGTGGGCCTATGCAAACAATATTTTCCACTCTAATACCATTTTCACTGTGCTCTTTTTGACTCTAACCCTTAAAAATAAGCCTCTTAAACTTTTGATGTTAACTTAAACTAATATGCATGTACATGAAAATATAAAAAATACTATGCCTTCAATGTATAAGGAGTCACATAAATCTCATGGCTTTAGATTGCTTTGTGTACTGCCAAGAAATGTTATAATGTACTACAATCTGGGGACTTGTGGACAAAGTAATTTACATGGGTTCTGTCTTATTTTTCTTAACATTCTTTGACTGTAAGTTCAATATTTAGGTGTCAGCAAGGGGATTTCTTCTAAGAATCCTGTTTATGGGAGATTGTCTTTCCACTGTAACTGTACCTTGTCCTCTCTACATCATTGTTCTCATAATTAAAAAATAAAAAAATTAAAAAAATATTATCTCGGGTGTGGGAGCAGGGGCGGCGAGGAAAAATATTATCTCATTATAAATTTGGATATTTAATTTAAATATTTAAATTTAAAATGCAACTTAAAAAGTCACTGATAGGGGCCCGGGAGATAGCATGGAGGTAAGGCATTTGCCTTTCATGCAAAAGGTCATCGGTTCGAATCCCGGTGCCCCATATGGTCCCCCGTGCCTGCCAGGAACAATTTCTGAGCATGGAGCCAGGAGTAACCCCTGCGCACTGCCGGGTGTGACCCAAAAACCAAAAAAAAAAAAGTCATAATTGCTTTTTGTTCCATTAAGGGGAGTTTTATGTTAGTTCTAAAAAGGTTGATATTTTAATTTTAAATATTTTATGTAATATAGAGCTACAGATGTGTCTATTATTGTTATTAAATTATCTGTCAAAGTTTTCTAAGACTTAAGGAAATTTTCTTGCAGCTACTTATAGAATGCAGAGCTACATATTCACTCAGTTATACACAAATCAGATTCTTCATTTTACTGTATTTTTTAAAAATTAATATCTTTATTTAAGCATCATGATTACATATATGTTTGTAGTTGGTTTCAGTCATAAGAACATACCTCTTTACCAGTGCAACATTCTCACCACCAATGCTCCCTATTTTCCTCCTCTCCCACTCCATGGCTGTATTCAAGACAGGCATTGTATTTCTCTCACTCATTACCATTGTCATGGTAGTTGTAGTTATTTCTCTAACTGCACTCACCACTCTTTGTGGTAAGCTTCATATCCTGGGCTGATCCTTCCAGCCTTCATCTGTATTGTCTCTAGGTATTATTATAATAATGCCTTTTATTTTTCTTAAATCCCATAGATGAGTGAGACTTCAGATTCTTTTATTTATTTATTTATTTATTTATTTATTTATTTTGGTTTTTGGGTCATATCCGGCAGTACTCAGGGGTTATTCCTGGCTCCATGCTCAGAAATTGCTCCTGGCAAGCATGGGACACCATATGGGACTCCGGGATTCGAACCGATGACCTTTTGCATGAAAGGCAAACACCTTACCTCCATGCTATCTCTCTGGGCCCCGAGACTTCAGATTCTTTTAATTAAATTAATGTAAACTATATATCACGTTACAGTTTTTCTTTCTTTCTTTCTTTCTTTCTTTCTTTCTTTCTTTCTTTCTTTCTTTCTTTCTTTCTTTCTTTCTTTCTTTCTTTCTTTCTTTCTTTCTTTCTAAATATGGAACACTTTACGAATTTGCATGTCATCCTTGAGCAGGGGTCATGCTAATCTTCTTCGTATCATTCCAATTTTAGTATATGTGCTGCCGAAGCAAGCACTCAATATTTTTCTTTTATATTATGGTTTAGGCAACATGTTTACAATAGAGTTTATATTTATGGTCTTGATCTATGTATTCATCTAACTATCAAAATACCAAGAGGGAGGATATTCCTTCTAGTCCACCTCTTTCCCAACATTACCTTTACCTCATTTGAAATTCCAGGTTTTTGTTTTGTTTTGTTTTGAGCAATACTTGGCTGAGTTCACGGCTTACTCCTTGCTTTGAGATTAGGGATGAATCTTGTAGGACTCAGGACATTACATGCATTGCTGGAGATTGAACTCAGATTGGCTTTATGGAAAGCATACTGTCTCTTTGACCCCCAATCTCAGGCTTTTAATATAAGGCCAAAGGTTTGTTATCATTGTTTGTTATGAAGAATCCTCAACAGCAACTTCTCTCTCATTTTATTTAAGAACATTTTTCAAGTATAGTTCCTGCTAACTTGAAGGAGATAAGATGCTTGTTTACTTTTTCAAATTTTAGTAGTACTACACTGAGGTGAAAAGAATAAATCGGGGTTAAAGGAATAATTCAGAGTAATCACAGTCTACTGCATCATGGTGACCTCATTTTTGAAATTTGAGGTAGTTAAATCTTACTTTCCAAAAGGGGACAGAAACACTTTACATAATTATTCTGAAGATGGTAAATTATGTTCTAAAAAGATCATTAATCAAAAGTCAAAGGCAACTATTCCAAGGCATAAAGAATTGATTTAAGGTGATAAAGTTAAAGAATATTCTTGCAAAATTCTATAGTTTTGTGTAAGAATGATAGAACTGTAGTCTTACTTGTGTATATTTCCCTCCCTCTATTTTCCCTATTCTGTATTAGAAGAACATTAACTTTATCAGCTTGAGATTGACTGCAAAACCCAGCAGCTTTGCTGTCAGAAAATTAATTCAATGAGGAATAGCAAAGAAGAAGAAGGAGAGGGAGAAGGAGGAGGAAGAGGGGAAGGAGGAGGAGGAAAGAAGGAGAAGGAAGAAGAGGAGGAGGAAGAGAAGGAGGAGGAGAAAAAAAGAAGAGGAGAGAAAAAGAAGAGGAGGAAGAGGAAGAGAGGAGGAAGAAGAGGAAGAGGAGGAGGCGGCCAGAGTGATAGCACAGCTATAGGGCGTTTGCCTTGCAAGAGACTGACCTGAGGCAGACCTGGTTCGATCATTCCAGTATTCCAAATCCCTGAGCCTACCTGGTGTGATTTCTGAGTGCAGGGCCAGGAGTAACCCCTGAGCACTACCAGGTGCCCAAAATCAAAACAAAACAAAACAAAACAAAGGAAGAGGAAGAAGAAGAAGAAGAAGAAGAAGAAGAAGAAGAAGAAGAAGAAGAAGAAGAAGAAGAA
>PVKC010010259.1:0-25925 GCA_004027635.1 Crocidura indochinensis
TATATATATATATGTATATATATATGTATATATATACATATATATATTGCCAACTTTTTCCTGGTACTTTTTAAAATATCTTTATTTAAAGCAACATTATTACAAAATTGTCTGTAGTTGTGTTTTAGTTCAAAAAAAGAACTCCCCTTTCACCAGTGCAACCTTCCCACTACCAATGCCTCTATCTCCCTCCTCCCCAGTCCCCTGCCTGTATGTCTTTAATTTTTTTTTTTTTTTTGGTTTTTGGGTCACACCAGGCAGTGCTCAGGGGTTACTCCTGGCTCCATGCTCAGAAATTGCTCCTGGCAGGCACGGGGGACCATATGGGGCACCGGGATTCGAACCGATGACCTTTTGCATGAAAGGCAAACGCCTTACCTCCATGCTATCTCCCGGGCCCCCAATTTTTATTAAATTCCATATATGAGTGAGACTATTCTGTGTCTATCTTTCTCGTTCTGACTTATTTCGTTCAGCATAATACTATCCATATCCATTCAAGTATAGGAAACTTTCATGACTTAGTTTCTCCTAAAGAATGCATAGTATTCCATTGTGTATATGTACCAAGTTTCTTTAGACACTCATCTGTTGTTGGGCATCTGGATTGTTTTCAGATTTTGGCTATTGTAAATAGCACTGCAATGAATATAGGTGTGCAGAAGGCATTTAGCACTCCTACAAGTAGTGGATGAGAACCTCTTTCTCCTCGAATTCACGCTCGCGCCAGTCACTCTTTTTCTTTGTGATGTGAGCCAGTCACTGTGGACTGAAATGATATGTCATTGATATTTTGAATCTCCCAAACGAATATTTTTGAAAAAGGTATAGAGATGGCAATGAGTACTTAAAAAAGTGCTCAACATCACTGATCAGTAAAATTCTCAAAACTTCAATGAGAAATTATCTTACATCTTAATATAGCTACTAGAGAAAACAGTAAAATTTCAATAGCAAGATTGTGGGAAAAGAGAAGACTTTTGCACATATATAAATTGTAGCATTATTTACAATGGCTAAGACATAGAAGCAACCCAATTATTAATGGTTTTTTTTTTATTTTTGGGTCACACCCGGCAGCGCTCAGGGGTTATTCCTGGCTCCATGCTCAGAAATTGCTCCTGGCAGGCACGAGGGACTATATGGGGCACCGGGATTCGAACCGATGACCTTTTGCATGAAAAGCAAACGCCTTACCTCCATGCTATCTCCTGGGCCCCCCAAATATTGATGTATTGAAGCACAAAAAATATAAAATATATAGATATGTCAACCACAAGTCTCATAATACAAAATTGGTTCCTATACATAGCCTAGTTGTGTAGTAGACTATATATTTACATGAACATAAGTAAATAATATACTCATGTCAAAATCACCTAATGACACAATTCTCAGGACATATTCTCATCATTATGCTATATATACAGAACTATATTTAAATACAGAACTATATTAAAATAAATATACATATATGTATATATAATATGCAGTCACAAAAATAAATTATGTAACGTATAGGTGTCTCTTTGGGTGATTAAGTAAAATATACAATAAAGTAAGACACATACATGTACTATTGCTTGTATAGAAAATAAAACAAATGAAAATTCAAAATTCAAACTCATGCAAAGAGTAGATGGAACTAAATAAAGCTGGTTAGGTCAAACAAACTTTTTTAATTATAAAATAAACAAATCTTGAATAAATAACATACTATCATCAATATATATTACAGATTACTGTTAAAAAAAGAAAAAAATACTAAATATTCATAATCAGAGAAAAATCATAACTATATATATATGGAAATCTGGATTATTAGCTAGATTTAATCTAGTGATTATTTCAAAGTATATACAACTATAAAATTTCATTGCACATTTAAAAATTGTATAACATTATAATTTAATTACACTTCAATTGAAAAAAGGAAAGGGACCAAGGGATAGTACAATGGGCAAATGGCACTTGCCAAGCACACAACAACCCGGATCTAATCCCTGAACCACACAGGGTTCTACTAGTCTCCTCCCAGGAGTAATTCTTCTGCACAAGGCCAGGAGCAAGCCCTAAATACCACTGATGTGGCAAAAAAAATCTAATAATAATAATAATTATAAGAATTAATAATCTATTATTGAAAGAAACAGCTGTGATCATATGCCAATCATTCTGGAGATCTCCATTGGAGGTAAATCTGGGATAAAAGAGTCAGTTTTCCAAAAGAAACTCATTATTAACCACAGTAACATATAATGTAGGGCTAAGTTGGTTATACATATATACATATTTATGTTACAATATGCCATATGCTATATTATAATGTATAAGATATAATAAATGTATACATTATATATGTATACCTGATCATAATATATATTTATATATTGCAGATATCTTTTTATAACTATGGGGTAACAGTGAACAAAATATTTTTACCTACTGCCTGATTAAATCATTATAGAACCACCCTAAGTTCACTGTTATCACAATAGATAAAAGTTGGTTCCCTTACAATGTTCAGTTACAGCCAGGATAAGTCTTTCTCTGGAAGACTAGCAAAATTGGTGTTCTAAGATTTCTCATGCCAGGCTTCCTTGCCCTCCTCCTCACTTTGCTATTTAATTAGCATCTCTCAGACTCAATGACTGCTGCTTCTTGTATTCAGAAGAACTCATTTTATAATTACCTTCACGTTTTGTTTGCAAAAGACATGCTGTAGTCAGATGATGACCAGCTATATTTTCTAACATTTTAATTACATCTTAGATATTGTTCAATTCATTTCGTGTGACAGCAAAGAAAGCGAAGTGTTTAGAACCATTGTGATTTGATAGTATAAATCCAAATAAGCATGTTCCTGGAAAGCCAAAGGTAGAGGGGGCAGGGAAAATACACAAGGAAATCTCAGTATCTTCTTGCTGTTGAGCTACAGGTCATTTCCCCTTTTCTTATTCCACCAACTGGCACAGAGGAAGCCTAGAGAATTGCCTTTTAGTGACACCTACTGGGACTAACTTGGCAGAAGAGTTTGCAGATTTGCTTCTTTTCAGCGGCTGTCTCTGTCAGGCGCTAAATATGCAGCCCACACTATTTCACACTGCTGCTGGGACAGTTCAGGTTTGAAAAATTCCCCCTTTCCCTGGGGGCAACTGGTTTCCAGACTCCTCATCATTCCTCAAGTAGAATGACCTACATGCCAGCATGACAAAGATCCAGAAATTTATAGAAGCTTCATTGTCAGCCTCAATCCTCAACAGAGACTCCAACTGCCAACACCAAATGAAGAGAAGGGCTGTGCAGGAAAGCAGGAAGTCATTAAAATAATTAATCACCCAGCTGGGTTTTGAGCTACTTTTCCACCCATTTAAATGAAAGATTTATTATCTTTACAATATACAATTTAGAAAAAAACAATTTAATCTTCACATAAATAGCCATCCTTGTATTTTATCACTGATTAGGCTGTAATAACAAATCAATGCTTACTTTGAACAAAATTGTGACTTCCAATTAAAATTTTAGTCTTATTTCAAATTAAGATAACATTAAGCAATGAAGGAACATTTCCCCCCTTTTTGTAACTATAACACCTAAGAATCCAATGCTTTCTCTCATTATGTTTGTCTTCCAGTACAGGTGGCTTGTTATTTTTTAACGTGCTTGACAAATAAGATGAAAGCTTTATCATTTTATTTAGAAAGCATGATTTGACTAACTTGAGAAGCTGTAGTAAAATATCTATCTTACAAAATTGGAAATTCTTTGGTAATTCATTTTTTTTTATTCAGAGAAGAATAGGATATTTGTTATTTTTCTTTTGTTACTGATCCTAAACAAAGCTTAGCAGAACAACTTGATAGATTCAGTCTCATTTTGGAAAATTTAGCACTCTCACTGGAAAACCTCACTGATTATTTTAGCATATGAATATTGTATTTGGGAAAAAGGAAAATGTTAAGAAAAGTAGAATAATAAAGGAATCTTTTTTTTAAAAAACAGAGCTATAATATTTTAGGACATCCCCACCAAATGCCCATGGAGGCTACTTTCCTGCATCTCATTACCATGCTACCATTCAAAGTTTCTATTCTTTTTCATGTGGCCTAGTCTCACTGGTATGAGGTGATACCTTATTGTTTCAATTTGCATTTTCCTAAAGATAAAGTAATGAAAAGACACTTTTTCATTTACTTATTGACCATTCATATATCTTCTTTTGAGGTCATATTTGTTCATCTCATCTCCCTAATTTTGTGGACTAGTTTTAATGAGTGCTTTGTCTTTCTTGGATTTAACTCATTGTCAGATATGTGGTAAATAAATCATTTCTCCCAGTTTATATATGGCTCTCTGATTTGGCTAGAGAGAATTGGTTATCTTTCTGGTTGATAATGTAGCACACAGAAAACAATTTTTTTTCTTTTTGCTTTTGCATTAACACAGCATGTAATGTATTGTAAAGGAAATTCAAGTACAATGAAATGTAACAGTAAAATACAACATAATTCTGAGAGATTAAATCAAAAAGCATGTGTATTCAATATAAAAAAGCATTTTTACAGAAAAATAGTACCTTATTTGCTACTATGATATCAATGAAGATGGTACAATAAAAATATTAGAAAATAAGTTATTTTATGTATTTAATGTCTAACAGCTAAAATATTAATTTTCTATAAAATAAAAATACCTGGAGATAAAGAACAGCATATTTAGGGCTGGAGTGATAGCACAACAGTAGGTTGTTTGCCTTACACTTGGACAACTGGAGACAGACCCATATGGTCTGTCAACTTGGACAACTGGAGACAGCATCCCATATGGTCCCCTGAGCCTGCCAGAAACAATTGCTGAGCACAGAGCCAGGAGCAACCCCTGAGGACCACTGGGTGTGGCCCCAAAACAATCAAACAACAGAATAGCAAATGTTTTTTTGTTTTTTGTTTTTTGGGCCACAGGCCTGTAACACTCAAGGGTTACTCCTGGCTATGCGTTCAAAAATCGTTCCTGGCTTGGAGGACCATAAGGGACCCTGGGCAATCTAACACAGTCCATCATAGGTTAGTGTGTATAAGGTAAGTGCCCTGCTGCTTATGCCACCGCTCTGGCCCCTGTATTTGGGTTTGTTTTTTTGTTTTGTTTTGTTTTTTTGTTTTTTTAGCTATATTGCTTTGACACATCACTTTCAATGGTCAAATAGAAATTTAATAATAGTTTAAACTTTTTTTTTTTTTGGTTTTTGGTTTTTGGGGTCACACCCATTTGATGCTCAGGGGTTACTCCTGGCTAAGCACTCAGAAATTGACCCAGGCTTGGGGGACCATATGGGATGCCAGTTGATCGAACCACGGTCCTTCCTTGGCTAGCGCTTGCAAGGCAGACACCTTACCTCTAGCGCCACCTTGCTGGCCTTGAAACTTTTTATTGAATTTTGTAACTATAGACATAACTTCTATACATGAGAATGTTCCTTATACTCTATCAAACTTAATCACAGATAAAATTTTATTATATTCATGATCTCACTGTGGAAGACTCTTATTTGTAATATTGTGCATTATTTATATTTGATGGAATCTTTTTAGAATCTGAGGTAGTTATTGTCTTATCTTATTTTCTGATTATTTTGAAGGTGACACCAGGGACACATCTAGTAACATTCAGAATTCATTCCTGGATCTATTTTCAAGGACTATTCCTGACAGTCCTGGGGGGACCATATGCATGCCAGAAATTAGACAAGAGTTGGCTAATGCCAACTTCACTGCTGTACTATCTCTCCAATCCTGTTTCTTATTTTAAACCACCCATTTTATGTTAATTGGTTTTCCATCTTTCAATAAACACATCAAAACTGATATCTATTAATGATTTTATGGCCTATATATAAGAATTTATGACACAAACTGGCAAAATATCATCTTTGAATCAATTTTCACACTAAGTTAGTCCACAATTTCAAAAACTTTGTTTTATATCCTTCACTTTTCTCTAATTATCACCCACTTAAAACCTAATTCTATAGAACTACAAAAGATACTATTCGTTCAAATATCCCAATTGTCAGTTCAAAGTTCAGATTGAAAATTTAGTGCACCCTACAACTTAAAATGTCTGTCTCTATACAAAACTAAATATCTCAAGAACAAAAGTTAGAATATAAATTTAAATGATCCTACAAAGAGCAGTTTAATTAAAATAAGATCTCTTGGAATAATTCATAAAAGGCTTGCACAATTCAGCATACTTTTTTTTGTGTGTGTGTGGTTTTTGGGTCACACCCGGCAGTGCTCAGGGGTTACTCCTGGCTCCATGCTCAGAAATTGCTCCTGGCAGGCACGGGGGACCATATGGGGCACCGGGATTTGAACCGATGACCTTTTGCATGAAAGGCAAAAGCTTTACCTCCATGCTATCTCCTGGGTCCCTCAGCATACTTTTAATGTGTTGTGTTTGGAGGAAGGAGGGGAAAAGATAGGCTTGGATAGCTCACTGGACTCTGGGTCCCCGATTCCATTAAAACTTGTCATCCAGAAAGAGCAGACAATTTGCCTGATTATTTAGTTTCATTTTCACTATGTTGAAAGGTTCTGTAATGGCCTGACATAGGGAATTATTTTACAAAGGGAAATAGGTTACTTTCTACTTCACTCCTAAAGTTACCCTTTTCCCACATCTTTATACACCGGCAGCTTTACACAATCTCCAGAATAGAAAGTAGATGTCTTAAGGATTGAACGATTTTCAAAATCTGTAGAAAAATTTCTGAAAATTATGGAAACGGATCCTAAACGTGGGGATCAAGAAAAGAGTGATTCCTGAATGCAGTTGGGATTAATCCCTGATAAAAGGAAGGAAGGAAGGAAGGAAGGAAGGAAGGAGGGAGGGAGGGAAGGAAGGAAGGAAGGAAGGAAGGAAGGAAGGAAGGAAGGAAGGAAGGAAGGAAGGAAGGAAGGAAAAATTAGTAACTTTTTGAAGATACATATGAGTGGAGTTGATGACTTTATTTAATTAAGTGGATGAATAATGAAGGACTGATCCATTTCCATTCTCTCCTCTTGTAGATGGGCCAACAGAAATATGCCACATGACATAGATAAGATAATGGCTTATGGCTGAAGTGAGGCTACATTGAATAGGACATTTGTCTTACATTATGTTGACAAGCTTACCATGAGTAAGCTCTGAGAACAGAGCCAGGAGTAAGCTCTAAATATACAAGGTCTGGCCCCCAAACAAAACCACACAAAAATGACTATGTATGGGCCAGTATTGCAACAACAATAACATTTATCAATTAAAATTCACAAAATCTCAAAAGTATACTATAAAGCTTAATTGATCTTTTTGTTATAGAATAAACAGAATGGCGGAGAGCAATAACACACTGAAAACACTGAATAAGTAGCCTAATTCTGGGCATTTATTACATAAATGATAGAATTTCTGAGAATTCAAACAGGTGAAGTATTCCAGAGATTACTAGCAGGAACGATCAAGATTTAACCAAAGTTTACCTCAAAATGGATTTTAGGGAATCTCTCTCCTATCAGTGGTTATGTCTTCCAACTTTAGACTATACAATCAGACAAAATTTCCACAGAAAAGACATACTTCTAAACTGATCCCAAATCATATTGGAAAAATGTTACTGTAAATGGACCAATAAATTTTTCCTGAGGAACTATCTTCATAGTTTTTAGTTTACAGCAATACCACTAGAGTTAATCCTCATCAAAGGTTTAGGTTAACAGTTGTAAATAGTCAGGACTCAATATATTACTTGTTTGATTGTCAACATCACAATTATCATCATTTAACTGTCATCTTTGAGATATTAATTCAGATTAACCTCACTATCAATTATCTGAAAAAAATGCAGATAGGATGGTTTTACCCATATTCCCATTTAAACCTTTAGTTTAATGTATAATAGAACTAGCTATTTAAAAATATTATGAAATAACTTAATGACATGAAACTTAAATACATAATATATTTACTAGTGAGTATTCTTTAATATCCAAGGATAAGTGTAAATCTCCTTTATTATGTCACTACTTGCTTCTTACAAAACCTAGCTATATTTCATAAAGAACATATCATATCTTTGGTTTATTACCTGTTGGCAATAGTTGATGAAACTCTGGAATGAAAAGAAGAAGTTTGTATATTTTAGAAAAAAAATAACGGAAAAAAGGGAGTTTCCACCTTTATGATTTCTAGTCATTCAATTTGTGTAAGGTATTTAAACATACTATCTTTAATAAAAATGGAAAAACAGATAATGTTCTCATTTAAAACATTTAGATTTGTATCTTAATAAACAGACACTAAGAAAATATTAGCTATGACTTTATTCAAAGAAATTAAAGTTTTGAGATGGTGAAGACACAATAAAGTAGATCTCATAACTTTAGGAGAATCAGTGTTCCTAGTATCTCTGCTAGATATATTAGTTATAATATAGGATGTGGAAATCCCCAGAGGAGAAATAAAATGAAAGCTACCTGATTGGGGAGTAAAAAAGTCTTCTGAAAATAATTATTCTCATCTGAGAAATAGTTTGACACTTGGGCACTGACGAAAAGAAGCATCTGATCATGAGATAAAGTAATCCATCATGATCTGACCATTATAAAATCAAATTAGCAAGAAATCAGCCTTCAGTCCTCACATAGAAATTGTGCACATGGTGCTGAGCCTGAGAAGTTTCCAGGGTTTAATTTAATGAGCAAGATACTCATATTTCTAATATGCTGATGCACTGTCACCTTGCTGCAATATACGTCAGTGTCTCATGGAGAGTTGGCATCTATGGGACAATTGAAGAGGGAAAAGTCTGGAATACAGATGGCCCTTCACATTATGTGGCCATCTACTGTCAGTGGATTTCTACAATTGTTCTATTTCTGCTCCAGAATGATGCCTTTGGACAGGGTAAAGGAAAAATATTCTAAGTGAAGAGAACGTTATTTGTCACTTTCTATAAAGTGATTTTATACAGAGTTCACAGTTCAGCCTAAAAGTAGATGTACAGAAAAATGAAGCATAGGTGAAGAACTAGGCAAATTAGTTAGGTTATGTAAAGGAGATAGGTTATGTAAATGTTTATACAAAGCCTAAAATTACGATGATGATGCATTTGTTCAATATCATATTAGTTAGTCCAGCAATGATTTTTTTTCTCATGGGTGATATTAACCTGGAGATTCTGTTACTATTTTAAAAACATACTTATATTTTTGCTGGTATAATCATGTAATCCTAATGTCCCTTGTGTTGTAAATTAACTTATTGCTATAAAAATGATGTTTCTTATTATGTGAAAGAAAATAAGCTTAGGCAGGGCCAGAGCAGTGGTGCAAGTGATAAGGCCTCTGCCTTGCTTGTGCTAGCCTAGGACGGACCACGGTTCGAGCCCCTGGGGTCCCATATTGTCCCTCAAGCCAGGAGCTATTTCTGAACACATAGCCAGGAGTGACCCCTGAGTATCACTAGGTGTGGCCCAAAAACAAAAAAAAAGTAATAATAATAATAATAATAAGTTTAGGCAATATGGTTACTATAGCATTAAAGTTTATGGTTTGTGTGCAATGTTATTAAACATGTACTGTTATCATTTTGGTGTGTTGCATAAAATTACATTGACCATAAGAATACCCAAGTACAATGTCCTTAAGGTAGTTCTAGTTTACTGCATCATTTTATTTTTACCTATTCAACACCTTATTTGGGGTTCTATAATCAGGGTTAAGTATTATTATGTCAATCTCTTTGTCTTATTTGTTTCACAGATGGACATTTGTTTTTCTGCTCTTGTCTGCTTCACTTAGCACGATACTCTACAGTTCCTTCTAAGTTGGAATCAACTTCAAGAGTTCACCTTTTATTATAACTTCATAGCATTCCACTGTGCATATATGGCACAGATGTTTATCTATTCATCTGTCACTGTACATTTGGATTGTTTCTTTATCTGATTATTTCTATTTGCATCTCTTTGATTAGAAGTGACAATAAAGACCTTTTTATTGCTTATTATTTGTCCAAATGTGATCCTGTCTGTTCATTTTCTCTTATAAAATATTTTATTTTAGGCAGAATAATTTATAATATTATTAATGCCAGAGTTTCAAATGTAAAAGATTACAATCACACACCTCTATCATGTCTTCTACTTCCCTTTACCATTGTCCCCATTTTGTCCCCTCCCATTGTAACCCTCACCATTCTATTGTCTTCTCTGTCATTCTTTCATGGTAAGCTTCCAACTAAAGACAAGTTCTTCATTTCTGTTGCTTTTGAGTATTTTGTTTCTTCCCTTCTATGTTTCTTTATAAATCCACATATGAGGAAGATGAGTCTGTATATGTCCCTCTTCTTCTGACTAATTTCATTCAGCATGATACTCTCTAGATCCATTTTGTTGCAAAAATTTGTACAAGTGAATCTATTCTTATAGTTGAGCAGTGTTCTATTGTGTATATATTTTGTGCTTTCTTTATCTGGCCATCTGTTATTGTTTTTTTCATATTTTGATTATTAGAAATAGTTCTGATAGTTCTATGTTCAGTGAACATAGGAGTGCAAATATCTTTTCTAAATTGAGTTTTTGTGAAGTAACAGACCTTAAAAATAAATGAGAGAAGCCCACAAATTTTCTATAAGCATATAATAAAATGGCAGAGAAACACACACTGAAATATAAGAGATATAGATCAAACACTATTGAAATTTAGATGGAGTAATACATTTTTATGAATGATCAAAGAAATCCTAGCAGAAGAGAATATAGTTGGCATCTCTCTCACTAACCTTAGATAATGTATTAATTAAAAAATGTGGTACTGAACCAAGAACAGATTTTAATATCAATAGACTAGTACTGAGTGTAAATACCCTCATGTTTATTTGCAATTAATTTTAGACAAAGAAAGAAAGGTGTAAAGTGAAGCAAGGAATCTCTCCTCATAAATCGTTATGAAAACTCATACATGCAAAAAAAGAAAGAAAAGAATTTAGATCCCTTTCTAATCCTAAGCAAAAATGTCAAATCACAGTGAACCAAATATTTTGATACTGTACCTGAACCCATAATTAAGGAAACATAGATAAAGCAATTCATGACATTAAAGCTAGAGCCATTTTCAATAACCAAATATAATTGACTAATAAAGCAAATGGAAGTAAAGATAAAAAATAAAACTCCCATCAATAAGTAACTCCATAAATTTTCACCACAAAATAAATGATTAGCAGAATAAAAACAGTTAACAAACTGAGAAAAAACTATTTGTCCACCAATTATCTGACAAAAGGTTAATATCCAGTATGTTAAGGCAATGCAAAGCTGTACAAGAAATAAAATAAAACAAATTCTATTTCCAAATTGGGCAAATAGATCAACAGAAATATCCTCATAGGAGACATACAAATGACCCAAAAGTATATGAAAAAATTGCTCTGCATTATTTTTCTGAGGAAAATCTCAAAACAAGAATGAAATTATCATTTCCACCAGAGAAATGATCCCATATCAAAAAGTACAAAAGCAACCTGCTTTGGAAAGGATGCAGGAAGAAAAAAGACTCTCATTCACTGTAGGAGGGAATTTTGATAGGTCCAGCCTTTTGGAAAACAATATAGACATACTTTTAAACTTTACATATAAATATATGACATAAATTTAATCTTTGACATCTGTACAAAGAGAACAAACATTTCCACTCCCCATTTCTTGATGGAATTGTTGATATATTTTTTTGCTGAGCTTTCTATGTTTTGAATAATATTTCTTTTTATTTTATGACATTTACAAATATATTTTCCTATCTTTAGGATATATTTTAATTTTTGTCCCAACTTTTTGTCAAGTAAAATTGTTGTAATTTTTTGTAGTTAAATTTCTTTATTTTTGCTTATTTTCTTGTCAATAAAGTTAAATAATTAATGACATTATGTGGCCTTTTCATTTTTATCTATTACTTGCAGTGCCAGGTATTGTACATAGGGTTTCCACAGAGCAAAGCAAAGTTGTTGGGTTTTTTTTTAATCACTGAACCCTATCCTTGTCCAAAATAGATATTTAAATTCTGTTCTTGTCAACTATAAATATGACTTTATTTGAAAAATTATGATTTTATTCGTGGATGTAAGTAATATATAATTTACATGAGATCATAATGGTCTATGGCCATAATCCAATACCACTTCTTGCCTTATTAGGAGAAGAAACATAACTACATTCTGGGGTAGGTATGTAATATGAGGATAGGAGCGGAAATATGAGCAATGTATCTCCTAGTCAAGAAGTAGTAAGGATTGCCAGATATACCAGATGGTGAACCAGAAGGATTTTTCCTCCAGACTAGTGTTCCTCAATCTTTTTCTGTCTGATTCTGCTTTACAACCTTTACCTTCTCATGTCCCCACCTTTTTCTAACAGTTTTTTAAAACTGTAATAGCCCGGGGGCCGGGTGGTGGTGCTGGAGGTAAGGTGCCTGCCTTACCACGCTAGCCTTGGACGGTTCGATCCCCCGTGCCCCATATGGTCCCCCAGGCCAAGAGCGACTTCTGAGCACATAGCCAGGAGTAATCCCTGAGCGTCACTGGGTGTGGCCCAAAAACCAAAAAGAAAAAAAAAAACCTGTAATAGCCCAGAGATATACATAACCCCCAGTTGATAAACACTGCTCTTGAATCTTCAGAGAGAACATGTTTCCAACCTTGTGATTTCAGACTCATAGGCTTCATAACTGTTATCTTATTAATAGACTCTACTTCATCCATCTGTATTTTTTATATTTCCTTCTTGAAATATTTTCTGCCTTAATCTTATTTCCTTAAAACCACTCAATGCCAGTCCACATAGTATCTTTCTAAAAAACCTTCTAACAGCAAGGTATGGGCATCTTCTACTAGTTACCACTTTATAAATACTTACCTTGATTAGCAAGTTCTTATTATCATGCATTTGTGTTTCCAAATGAAAAGCTATCTTTCTGGATATAATTCACAAAAAGTAATTTAAAGATAATTTAGGAATGGTCTATGGCCATTTTATATTTGTAAACTGGCACCAGTCTACGGAATTGTGGTTCAAAATATTTCTGTAAATGTGATAAAAAAAAAAGATTTATAGGCCCAACATTCCTTGAATAAACACAAGTGAGATGGATTTGAGACCAAGGAGAAATTTGGGCTGGACTTAGCAAATTGTAAGGTTGTATACAAAGGAACCAACACAATCAGGTGACTAGGGTACCTATCAGATAAAGACCAAGGAAACTCTTCAAGTTTAAGAGAGAGAGGTAAGAAAGGAATGACCTTTAAGCAAACAGAGGTGAGCAGATGCAGGAAGTTGGTGAACTGTTTGTTTTTTCAGTGCACAAAACAAACGTATTCAGAAGACCCATGTTTCATTAACATGTCACATCTCTACTCGCTTAGTATAATGTTAATATGAAATGCATGAAATTGTTCAATATTTAGATCCATCTAAGCACAAGTTAATGCAAGTTTTTTTCCTTCTGAGAAGTAAAATATATCCTTCCCTGACATTCTCATGAGACATGCTGCTCAAGGTCTTACAGCTTAGGTGATAAACTATCTCCTTTTGAGGTGATAAGCAAAGCAGCAGGTTTCTAGCAATTCTATAGCAAAGGGTTTCAATAAATATTGCAATAAAGAAAGATGATTCACTTTGTGTAGCCAAGTGTTTCTTAAATTTGTGCATGAAATCTTTGTGCTTCTGATTCTATTTGTATGTGGAAAAAAATCACAGTAGGCTCAGAGGCAATGTTCTAAATACTGTTCTGCTTTTTAATCATTCCAATATTTTCAAAATATCCTCTGACCTGTAACTCACAAACATTTCTTCCAGATATTTCTTCTAGGTTACAGACCCATTGTTTTAATTATCTTTATATAAATTCACTACCATCACCTTAAATGAATCACATTCATCTTATAAACATAAAAAAATAGGCTAGTTTCAGGCTACATCTTAGATATTTTTAAGGTCTGTGCTGTTTTTAGTGCTACCCCTGTATCAGTACTCAGAGATCACTCCAGGTGGATCATTGGAGATCATATCTAGTGCTGGGATTAGAACCTGGATTAGCTGTAATCAAATCAAGCACAGTTATAATTTATAGAAAGTGAATAAATGATAAAAAATATAAATGGAAAGTTAATATTCTTAAAACGAAAAATATAAACTATTTTAAAAAATTAAAACATCACAAGACCTTCATTTGTTCTTCAAAATTTAATTTCAAGCTTTAATAATCAAGTAGACTTAAAAAAAAGAAATATAGAGCAAGCAATGAATGGGAGATATCTGAATATTTTAAATGTAAGTAAAATAAAATTTATAATACTAAAAATAAGTGTCTTGTAAGCATCCAGTATTACTTCAGTTTTGGAAATTTGAGGTATGGTATAAAATATTAAATAGTGAATTTGTTGGCAATTTTTCTTGCGTAAATAGTCCCAATGACTAACGAGTACAAAGTGAAACCTTACTAAATCAAATGAAGAAATAGGCCTTAAGGTTGACTCTCTCTCTCTCTTTTTCTTCTTTTGTAACTCCTGTCAGAGTTAAGAGAATCTCTAAACTAATCTGTCCTTTCTTAAATAACATTATCTGGATATAGTTCACATTATTTTCATTAAAATAATTCTCTTTGTGTTTATGGTCATGAGTATGTTTTATTTCTTTTTTTGTTCTTTTTCTTTTTAAAAATCCTTCCATTAAAACTGATGGATTTGCAGTCTCTGGCATCCAGTACAGGCAGGACTCAATACATGTTTTGAAAGGTAAAATAGAAGCCAAGGAAAGTGAGACAGAGGGGGAAGCCAGAGAAGGAAGATAAGTGGTTAAGAAAAAAAGATACAGAATTAAAGGAGGGATAAAATAATGGAACAAAGGGAGTAAAAGAAAGAGAAAGAAGGGTCAGAGTTATAGTACAGTAGATAGGGCCTTTGCAAGTGGCCAACACAGGTTAGATCCCTGGCATCCCATGTTGTCACCTGAGCACTGAGTGCTCAGTGATTCTTTAATGATTCCTGAGTGGAATCACTTGGGAGTTACCCCTGAGCATAGCCAGATGTGGCCCAAAACAAAAAAAATAAAGAATTTAAAATAGACGGGAGGTCTTCAGGAAACATAACAAAAGACGATATCCCAGGCTCCACCTGAGGATCAACACAAGGCCCAAGACCACCAACCGCAAAAGATAGATCAAAATGACACTGAGGAAACAGAACTTTTGAAATCACGAACAAAGACTTCATCATAAGTTCTACTCCTTGACCTGAGCAGAGACTGAGACCTCTAGATACAAAGGTCTGATATCATTATCCAGATCAGAGCAGAAGTCTTCCATACAACGCAAAAACATCAACGAGAGAGCAAATGAACTTGAAAGGAGTCTATAGATAATCCCATGATGATATATTCCAAGGGGGAAGAAACCCTGTATCTCTTAGGCCAAGGAGATTCCCTTTTCGAATGACCCCAATTTTTAATGTGCCTATGCAGAAGGGGAAACAAAGGGGGGGGGGAGGACGGAGAGATAGCATGGAGGTAAGGCATTTGCCTTTCACGCAGAAGGTTATCGGTTGGAATACCAGTGTTCCACTTGGTTCCCTGGCATGCCAGGAACAATATCTGAGCATGGAGCCAGGAGTATCCCCCTAAACACTACCGGGTGGGACCCAAAAAAAAACACAAAAGAGAGAGAGACAAGAAACTCAAAATAATCTTTTTTAATTTATTTATCTTATTACTATTTTATTTTTCTCTTATCTAGTTTTTGTCGACCTTCTTATTTTGGTGTAGATATATAAATAGTAGTTCACTATTTTACTTATATATGTACTTTTTCTTTCTTTTTTTTTTGTTTTCTTTGTTTTTGTTTTTGGGCCACATCCAGTGACGCTCAGGGGTTTCTCCTGGCTATGCGCTCAGAAGTCGCTCCTGGCAGGCACGGGGGACCATATGGGAACCGGGGGACCGAACCATGGTCCGTCCTAGGAAAGGCAGCAGGCACCTTACCTCCTGCGCCACCTCCCGGCTCCCTATATGTACTTTTTCTTTCTTCTTTTCTCTTTGATTTTTTGCGCTCTGTCATGTTTTTTATCTCAAGACCATGGCAATTATGTGGTGCATATCTTTATCGCTGTAGTGCTCACTAGATGTCTTATTTGATATGTCTTTGTAAAATGTTGTGGTGTTTCACCTTTTCTTTTCCCCTTCTCTCAAACTGAGGATGAGAGCTGCTAGAAGGACTCTGCCCATTGTAGGCATACTTAATTTTTACCCCATTCTATTACGATGGTACTCTTCCCCAAACAAAACCACAAAACTCGAACTATCTAATCCTGCTTCCCAATCAGAGGGAGAAGCAATGGAGACACCAAGCCCAATTAGATATAAGATCACCAAGTAATAAACCAGAAACAGAGGGAGTCACTCAATCTAGAAGACCCCGGGGAGAGGGTGGAGGATATGGGAGGCAGAATGGGAACGGAGGTGGAGGGAGGACAACTTGGTGATGGGAATTCCCCTGATTCAATGTTTATATGTAACTAGAATATTACTGTGAATTTCATGTAAACCACTATGATTAAAATTTAAAAAATGATAAAAAATAAAAATAAAAAAATAAAAGGCAACCTCAAAAAAAATAAAATAGACGGGAGGGAGGAAGGATGGAAGGAGGGAAGGCAGAGAGAGAAGGAAGGAGGGAGGGAAAGGGGAAAAGAAGAGAGGAAGAAGGGAAGGAGGGAAAGAAGGGATGGAAGGAGGGAAAGAGGGAAAGAAGAAAGGAGAGGAGGAAAAGAGGGAAAGAAGAAAGGAGAGAAGGCAGAAAGAAAAGGAAGGAAAAGGGAAGGAGGAAAAGGAGGAGAGAAGGGAAGGAAGGAGGAAAGGAAGGAGAGAAGGAAGTATGAAGGAAGGAAGGAGGGAGGGAGGGGAGGAGAAAAAGAGAGAAGGGAGGAAGGAAACAAAGAGAGAAGGGAGGAAGGAAAGAGGAAAGGAAGGAGGAAAAGAGGGAAAGAAGGAAGTAAAAAAGGGAGGAAGGAGAAGAGGAGGGGAGGAGGAAGGTAGAGAAGGAAGGAAAAAAGGAAGGAGAAGAGAAGAGAAGGAAGGAGGGAGGGAGAGAAGGAGGGACAGAAGGAGGGAAGAGGGAAGGAAGAAGCGAAGGAAGGAGGAAAAGAAGGAAGGAAACAAAAAGAGAAGGAAGGAGGGAAAGAGGGAAGGAAGGAGAAAAAGATGGGAGGAAGGAAGAAAGGAAGGAAGTAAAAAGGGGAGGAAGGAGGAGAGGAGGGGAGGAGGAGGGAATGAAGAAAGCAAGAAGGGAATAGAAGGAGGGAGGGAGGGAAGGAAGAAGGGAAGGAAGAGGGAAAAGAAGGAAGTGCACAAGAGTAGGGATATTCAAGAGTAAACCTCCCACACCACCTATTTCATTTATTATATACTTATATACTAAAATTTTAAATGTATATCATGTTTCCTTCATTTTACCTGTTATTTTCCTTCTTTTTGGTATACCAAATATTTTTAAGTTCATTGAGAAATCTCATTTAAAATTGAAATGTATTTTAAAGTCATTTATAGATTTCTATAATATTTTAAATATTTTATGGTAAATTTAGCCCCAGGATTTACATATGTATCTATGTAAATGGACTATTCAATAGATAATAAAGTTTATGAGATATTTACTATCTTCTCATGTTTCATTTTCTTTATGTATTTATGATTTTTGTGTACACATATCCTGAACTTAAAATACACATTCCTAGGCATAAAGATTTTCAAACAAAATTAATCAAGTTTTTTTTTAACTAAATATACTTTCCACAGTGCTGCAAGTTGTCCAGTTCTTGGATACTATTCGTGAATTATTTAAATAGGAACCTTGCCAGAAACAATGAACACTGACTCTTTCAACTACTGTATCTTCTTTCTAATAAATTGCCCAGTCTCCGTGATTTTATTTTTCTATTTCTGTTCTTCTCATCTCTCAATAACACTGCTGTGATTGATTTTCTATAAAAATCTCACATTTCAGTCCATGCTCACTGTAAATGGTACTCAAATCATTGTATTCACTAAGATATAGTTCATGAAATAAATCATATGAATTTTACCAAAAATTCCATAACACAAATAATTAAAGTAGTGCTTTATTTTGTTCCTGCCTACTTCTATCTAGAACTAGCAGATTAGATATCATAAATTAAAAACATTAGATTTTTTTACATGAGAATATTACTTGAATTAAAGTCTAGGTGCACTAACCAGCATACATCAAGATACAATTATATATGCAAGAGATTTATTGAAGTTGGAATTTGGAGAAAGTAGCATGCAATTCAGCAAAACCACCTGAATATGTTAGACAAGTAAATTGGAGTCCCCAAGTCAGATGACATTAATGTCCTTAGAATCTTTGACCTATTAATATGGTCATGACATATAATCACTTCTATACTCTAAATCCATAGAAACATGACCACTACACAAATACAGTAGTTTTTATAAAGAAGACAAAATTATCATTTCATTTTTAAGTATGGTCCATATAGCAAAATAGCCAATTAAAAAATTTATCTAATTCTCTCTCACCCCTAAAACTGCATAAAAGATATCTCTGGAAAATTTTTTTCCCAGGAGATTCCTATTTTATTTTCTTATTTTTGAGAGCTTAAAGAATAAGCAGACACCAGATCCTACCATAGCATATAATTTCATGTTTGACTTCCAATGTCCTACCTCCAGAGTGTGCATGCATGAATTCTTGTTGGGGGTGGATATTTTGTATATGTGTATTCATGTTTGCTTCATTATGGGAATGTAGCTCAATTGTTTTCCCTGATAACAAGAATTGATCTCTACCTCAGTGTTGATTTTCTTCTTTCCTTTCTTCATTCTCTTTTTGTCCTTCTTTTCTACCTTCTTTTCTTCCTTCTCCCCTTCCTTCATCCGTTTCTCTCTCCCTTCATCTATTTTTCCCTTTTTCTTCTCCTCCTTTCCTCCCTTCCTCCCTTTATTTTTCTTTCTTTCTCTTTCCATTTCTCTTATTACTTCCATTTTAGAACTATATTAAAACTATTAATATAGAATTTGATGCATAATATATTCAGGCACCAACAGTATCTGCTTCCTATTCCTCTCCATCTTCCTCCTATAGTAAACTTCCAAACTAACGACCACTTCTCAGTTTCTGTTGTCTTTGGACATTTGTCATTCCCCTACTTTGTTTCTTTGTACCTCTCATATGAGAGAGATTATTTTGGGTTGTCTCTCTCCTGGCTAACTCAGCTGATACTCTTCAGATCTATCATAACAAGGAACTGCATGATTTTTATCTGTTCTTAAAGCCTAGTAGTTAGTATTCCACAGTGTGTATGTATCACATTTTCTTTATCCACTTGTCTGTTCTTGGACAATTGGATAGCTTAAGGATTTTGGCTATTGTGAATAGTGTTGCAATAAACATAGGTGCAAATGCATTTTTTGAATAGAGTTTTTGGTTCTTAGGGGTGATGCTATATTGTTATTTAGAATTTTTTAATATAATTTTAATTTTAATCATATTGGCTTACATATTGTTGACAATCATATTTTAGGTACAAAGTAACATAAAATCAGGGGAACTCCCATCACCAAATTGTCCTCCCTCCACCTCCATTCCAGTCCTACTTCCCATATCCTCTCCCCTACCCACCCCGCCCCCCCCCACGGGATTGCTAAAGCAAGTGATCCTCTCTGTGCCTAGCTTACTACTTGGTGGTCTTACACCTGTTTGGTCTTGGTTACCCCCCTTTCCCCCCTAATTGGGAGGCAGGAATAGATAGTTCAAGTTATGTGGGTTTTTTTGAAAAAGAGAAAATTAATAGCCTGGAGAGAGAGGGAAAAAATAGAAGAAAGAAAAGATAAATAAAAAAAATAAGTAAATAAACAAGGGGATCAAATACTCCAGGAATGGGTGGAGTCCTTCTAGAGGCTTTCATTTTTGGTTTGAGAAACGGAGGGGAAAAAGAAGGTACATACAGAACCGTACATAAAGAATCGTCAAGGGGCCCGGGAGATAGCATGGAGGTAAGGTGTTTGCCTTTTATGCAAAAGGTCATCGGTTCGAATCCCAGTACCCCATATGGTCCCCTGTGCCTGCCAGGAGCAATTTCTGAGCATGGAGCCAGGAGTAATCCCTGAGCACTGCCGGGTGTGACCCAAAAACCAAAAAAAAAAAAAAAAAGAATCGTCAAATAAAATATCCAGTGAGCATTCCAAAGAAAAAAAAAAGTACCGTATAAAAGCCATGGTATTGAGATAGAAATGTGGCAGTACACGTAAGAAAAGAAAAGAAGGAAATAAATAAATATAAATGGAGACATCACTTCAATAGCCAAACCACAATAATGAGATCAACAAAAGATAGATAAGTAAATAATGATAATAAAAAAAGATTGTTTACAGATCTTCAGGGGCATTCAACAGTTTAAAGGAATTCCATAGTCTTAAAAACAGTTTTGCAAGAAACTTTAAAGGAGTTTCTTTAAAAGACAAGACAAACGGGGCCGGAGAGATACCACTGCGGTGTTTGCCTTGCAAGCAGCCGGTCCAGGACCAAAAGTGGTTGGTTCGAATCCTGGTGTCCCATATGGGCCCTGTGCTTGCAAGGAGCTATTTCTGAGCAGACAGCAGGGAGAAACCCCTGAGCACTGCCGGGTGTGGCCCAAAAACCAAAAGAAAGACAAGACAAACTTTTCAGTAGTTGGCATTGGCTATTACATTCGTTCAGGGCACTCACATAAGATTACTTTCTACTAGATTAAGAAAGCTTTGTTTACTTTTTAACTGTGTTTCATGGTGGTTCATTTTAAAAATTTATTTTAAAAAAATTCCAAAAAGTTAGCAAAGATATATAAATTTAAAATATATTGAATCATGCTCACTTTGCTTGAAACAATCTATTCTGACTATAGTTTTGTATTCATATAAATGTCCATATTTTTATTTATATCTATAAATATTACCAAAAATTATTAGACTATAGTATAATTTATCTAAAAGTTATCAAAATACTTTTATAAAAGAAAGGTTCACTCTCATCTAGCTAAGAAATTTTACATATTCCCAATAATGATTTAAAATTTCATTTATATTGGATGTTCTATATCTAATCAGGATATTTTTGGTACAGCTATAAAAATTTGTTACAATAATCTATTATTGTATTAATTATTGTTAATGCAGACACTTAAATAGTACCTGCATTATTTTCTAACATAAAGCCACAATAAACATTTATTAGGATGAGAAATTTTATACTTTTATAAGTTTCTCAGATTTTTCCCTTAATTCTTAAATTTTGTTCACTTTTACTAAATTTTTTATGATTTACCTACTTTGTATAATATTTTATATGTGTCACACAAAATTATTATATTTACATTTTGAAATCATATACTTATAAATAGATATGACTTTTGAAAGTATCAAAATATCATTAATTTATAATTTTGCGGAACCCCAGGAGATTAGCTTTATTCAAGTATACATGTAAAGGTGTCACCACTTTCGCAATTAAAAAAAAAAGAAAAAAACAAGGAAGTGTTCTGTCCCATATGTGAGATTGAAAAAAAACCAGTATGGGAACAACAAATGTTATAAGACATGAGAACTGAAGACTTTGTCTATTAAAATGAATTTCATTGGGAGTGGTGTATGTAGGGAAGGGGGCCCCTGGGACAGTCCTGGTAGAAAGGGAATTCTCTGATGGTGTTGTAATGTTGGGGTGATTATGCATGAAATGCAAAATAAATAGTATTATAATCCCAGTAACAAATTTTTTTTTTTTTTGGTTTTTGGGTCACACCCGGCAGTGCTCAGGGGTTATTCCTGGCTCCATGCTCAGAAATTGCTCCTGGCAGGCACGGGGACCATATGGGGCACCGGGATTCGAACCGATGACCTTTTGCATGAAAGGCAAACGCCTTACCTCCATGCTATCTCCGGGGCCCCTACAAAATATTTTTAAGTGAAACAAGATCATTTGTATCAAACAAAATTTAGAAAGATACAAGAGGAAGTATATAATCAGGAAAGATACTTCCACTCTGTGCAATATTATTTGCACCCATAGGGATGCTCAGAAACCACCAGGGCTACTTGCTTCAGGGCTAGAGATCAAAGTCAGGGTCTTAATCATGCTAAGAATGTGCTGTGCCACTTAAAATAGGTCTCTGTACCCAAAGCTGATATTGTCTTCAATCCAATTTTATTTTGCTACTAAATTTGTTATTTTTAGGATACAGTTTTATAATTTTTTTTTTTGTGATTTTTGGGTCACACCTGGCAGTGCTCAAGGGTCACTCCTGGCTCCATGCTCAGAAATTGCTCCTGGCAGGCATGGGGGACCATATGGGGCACCGGGATTCGAACCGATGACCTTTTGCATGAAAGGCAAACACCTTACCTCCATGCTATGTCCCGGGCCCCACAGTTTTATAATATTTTTAAACATTTATTTATTTATTTATTTATTTATTTATTTATTTATTTATTTTGATTTGGGATCTCATCCAGTGATGCTCAGGGGTTACTCCTACATCTGTGTTCAGAAATCACTCCTGGCAGGCTCAGGGGACCATGTGGGATGCCAGCAATCGAACTTGTGTCCATCTGGGGTCAGCCACATGTAAGGCAAAAGTTCTACCACTGTACTTTTGCTCTGACCATAGGTGTTATAATTTTAAAAGTAGTCTAAGAATATTTTTCTCAGGAATATATTTTACCTATTGCCAATCTTATAAATTTATTATAAATAGGATTATCCTCATCATTTTTCATTTTCATAAGTGGAGACCCTGAGCTGTATTATTTTTTTAGTTAAACTTAAATTCTTTTAGCTGAATAATTATACATTATTATTTATAGCTAGCTAGCATTGATTTTGTGTGTGTGTGCTCTTCACTATCAATTTTGGAAACAATTTACTGAAGGTTAGAAGATAAAGTTATAAATTTATGTCTATCTTTGTTTAGACACAGTAGCGGTGCAAATTAGGTGTTGAATGTCAAATGTCAAATATTTGCTGATTAATTTACCCAGCCAAATAACCTATTGAATTTATTAATTAAATTAAATTGAATCTCAGTTACTTGACCGAGTATTTTCCCCTTTATACTAAATGCAGAAAGGACACTTTCCTCATGAATTAATCCAATTAGAAAAGTTCTGATTATTTAAAAAGAGAAATGAATATTCGGTGTTTTCTGTGAAGTACATTCATGAGATTTCCAGCTGATATACCTACAAGCTGATATTTCCACTGATATATCATGTCCATGTAAATGAAACTTTACAAATATACACATCTGCAAGGAACATTAAATATCATTGTATTTAAATAGGTTACTTTTGGTATTTATTGTGAATTAAAGAAAACTAGTAAACTTAAGAACTAAAGAAAAATAATAAAATACTTTCAAAAATCACATTACAGTAATTGGGAAGTAAAAAATCGTTTCAATGAAATGTTTACATATTTATCTTATTCTGCTCAAGTCACTTTATATAAAATGTTTAAATATTCAGTAATGACCTTTACTTACGGTTACAAAGACAAAGAACCAAATGACAGTTTTCTGAAAAATTTAAATTTAATTTAAAAACTAAAAGCTGAAATTATTCAGCTTCATGAATAATATTTTTTGATCTGGAAATGAGTTCTGTCTGCTTATAGTTCTCTAATTTATCCCACCTACTACCTTTTAATTAAACAAACAGCTAACATTTCATCTAGGTGCAGAATTTCCATCTCTTGGCATTAAAGCTTTGTACATGCCATATCACCTGTCCTGGCTTCCTATTGTATGATCGTCAACAAAGGGATATGCTGTAACTCAAGAATAAGCAGAGGGTTCTTTCATTGTTAAAAACCAAATTGGTTTCAACTATGATTAGGTTACAGGTGGTTCCAGGTTTCTGATGATTGCTCCCTGCAGAAAATTGCTAGGTTGCTCTTTTTTTTCTTCTTTTCTGTCACCTTAACTGGATTTGGAGGTGCTTACAAGTCCAGAGCTATCGAACTCATACAACCACAGTTTTCAAGTGTGAATTAATAGGCCAGCTGTATTTAGCAGAACTGACCCTTTGCTTTTATATATTATGTCATTTTAATTTATGTGAACTTCTTTATCTAGGTTGCAGGTAATGGATTACTTCATAGTTCTTTATTGTAATCAGCAGGGTGTTAATTTGATTTTTTAACTTGTTCTGTCATTTTCATTAGTAGTTTCCTAATGAAAATAAATGGAGAAAATGAATAAAATCACAATAACATAATTCTAAAATATCCACTATTTTGAAATTCTATAGTCATTTGCTTTTGATATTCATTGAATCATGCTTAGTTTGATGTAGAATAAATAAACTCACTTTTTCAAATATAGAGCACAAAATACAAAACTAACTGCCAATTGTATACATTGCAAAGTCAGCATTCATAGAGACATTATTCCTTAGTACAAATTAGGCATTTAAAAATACTTTTGGCATAAAGTATTTTTAAATTATATAATTCTAAGTAGATATTATTAACATTTCTGATAAACAGATTGTTTAATCTTTAAAATTTTTTATTTTTTCATTTCTTTGATAGTCTAAGACAAATATCTTCAATAGCTACACTTATAAATTACATAGAAGAGGGGGGAAGCTACTATCTGTAATTGTTTGCTGAGAGGTGTATTTACAAAGTTGTCGCTCTTTTTATAGTAAGTATTTTGGCTGCCGATTTTCATTTTGGTCAGCAGATTTATCAAAAAATTTTTTTCATTGAGAGAGTAATATTTTCATGAATCCAAGGTATTATAGTAATATACTTAACTTCAAGATTACAAGACAATAATTTGCAGCATTACAAAAGTAAAACTAAGAAAAACTCTCTGGGGTACACAGCAAGAATAATATAATTGTAATGTGTACAATATCTCTTAAGTACTTATCCTAGGTATAAAAGTGGCATATGAGAATCAGAAAATTCTGCAAAGCACTGGTTTTTTGTGTTTGTTTTTCATTGTTGTTTTTGTTTGGAGGCCACATGTACCGGTGTTCAGGGGTTACTCCTGGCTCTGTAATCATTCCTGACAGTGCTAGGAGGACCATATGGAACTCAGATGGCTGCGTTCAAGGCAAACACCCTATATCTCTTAGGCCCCTTGAAAAGTATTGTTTAAAAAAGCTAAAGACAACCAGGCTGAGAGGGGTAGTATCTTCAGTACTGTTCTTTCAGTCTGATAGTGAGATTTGCTAAGATGTAAAGCTGATACGAGTCTAATCATTCCTGCTTTATTAGCCTCTGTTCTCAACATAAGCTAATTAATGTCATTACAGTGACCATATGACCTTAAATTTTGAGAAGAAATGGTCAGAAGTACATACTACACTTGGCAAGTTAAATAGATTTGTGTGTTCTAAAGCTTCTTCATACCAGTTATCTAAAACACAGATTCATTGTTCAGGCTCCAGAAATACTCATTAATTTTACTTAAAATAATAATGGCCTAGAGGGTAAGTTGCTTACTTTGTACAGCCAACCCAGTTTCAATCCCTACCATTGCATATGGTTCCCAATCTCAACCAGGATTGATCCTGAGCAAGCAAAACAAACCATAACAAAATATCAATTTCCTATTCTGTGAACATTTTGGTATTCAGATTGCTTCACTATTATATCTGAAAATTTCTTAATGTACAAAATATTCTTTTTTTTTTTGTTTGTTTTTGGGCCACACCCGGCAGTGCTCAGGGGTTACTCCTGGCTCCATGCTCAGAAATTGCTCCTGGCAGGCACGGGGGACCATATGGGGCACCAAGATTCGAACCAATGACCTTT
>PVKC010010260.1:0-25920 GCA_004027635.1 Crocidura indochinensis
GAATTGGCATCTTCATTCTCTGTGTCTGATGCTGGCCTGTGTTGTTTCCCTATTGTCACACTTGTATTGTGGGTTTTTTTCCATCTTGTGGTGGTATTCCTTGGGTAAGTGATGTACTCGGCCACACTACTCTGGCTCCGCCCTTTCTGCGTGGGTTGATTTGCCCACAGGAACACTTATGACATCCAGTCTCAGGCAGTGGCAGGAATGCTGGTGAGATCAGATCTCAGGCAGCTGGAAACCGCATGACCCAAGATGGCCTCTGTGCCCCTCTGAGTCCCAGCAGAAAGCAGCAGGAATCAGTGTACGTATGTCTCCACCCGCCTCTGAAACAGGCAGCCTCACCAGCAGGAACACTAATGAAATCCACTCTAAGGGAGCGTCATGAATGCTGATGAGATCGGGTCTCAGGCAGCTGGAAACTGCATGACCCAAGATGGCCTCTGCGCCCCTCTGACTCCCGGCAGAAAGCAGCAGGAATCAGTGTGTGTATGTCTCCACCCGCCTATTGTTAATTCTAAAAGAAATCCATGTCTTCTTAGCATAATACACACCAATATGTTAAACTTCTCTTCAAAAGAAAAAAAAAAAACAGGCGCCATTTACTTTAGATATTCACATGTATGGACTACTTAAAGTACCTGAATAAATATTCTGTTCTGCAGTGCCATTCTCATGCATTCTCTTTACTGTTCTTGTTCTCCATCATAAACAAGTCTTTCTTCATGCTTGCTTGGTCCTTGTCAAATAGTGAGTAAGATATCATCGATTATAAACTCAAAATAGTAAAAAAAAATTACCAATTGTTGGAGTTGTAAAAGTAGTGGTTCTGGTTCTTCAAGGTGGTGAGAGACAAATGGCAGAGATTTGAAGAGATTGCTCTTTTCAAAAGGGCTATAATTTCTTTCATATTTTGTACAAAATAAAAGACAAAATATATTGTTAACATTTTCAAGGATTTGGCCTTGTTTTTCATATTTTAGTGATTGTGATTTGAGTAATAGACTAAAAGACATTTTAGTATTTCAGTGACTATGATACGTGTCTATAGACAGGTGAAAATACTTTGGATTAAAGTTCTAGGTAATAAAAACTTTCCCTATTTTTTCATCTGTTTATTTTTCCTCACACAGCTAACAACAACAACAAAACATTGGAATCTAAAAGAAGCTCTGAGCAAAGTTACTTAATAGAAGGAATTTCCCATCAGGACTTCCTGATGGGAATCCCATCCCTCCTTTCATCACTCCCTATTTTCAGTTAAGATATATACTGGCAACAACCTTTTGGAACTTTCTTTAAAATATAAAATATGCCAACTGCTGATGCTGACACTAGAATAAAAATTTCTGTACAATTGATTTTGATAAATAGAAAAGCATTCCCTGGACAGGAATGATGCACAACCGAGAAAGCATTTGCCTTGCACCTGGTCAACTAGGGTTCAATCCCTGTCATCCCATATAATCCCCGAGCCTAGCAGGAATAATTCCTGAGTGCAGAACCAGGAGTAACCTCTGGGTACATCTTGGTGTGGCCCCAAATTAAAGTTTATTGTTTTTTGTGTTTTTTTAAACAGTCTCTGCAATCACAAACCTAGTATAACACCTAGAGCAAGACCTCCATATATAAAATTTATTGCCAGGCACCCACAGTTCAGTGAAATCTTTTCTGCTAGATTTTTTATATTTATTCAGGAATATGAAAATGACTACATAAGTTATACCATCTGTTCATTCAACAGTCCTTAAAGACTATGCTATATATATGGCTACTGAATAAGGATGGGGAAGATTTAAGGTGCGCTGTTACATTGATAGCAAGGGCCAGTTAAACAAGAAAGAATAGGATTTTTATAAAGAATAACAAGGGTTTGTTTGCATGTTTAAAGGCAGGTATATATCTAGAAAAATTACTGGAAGAATGAATGTGGAACTCTGAGTAACACAGAGAGGTAAAAATAAAATATTCATTTTCTTTTTTTCTAAATGTTCATTTTTCTACTTAGATAATCCAAATTGCCTTTTATTTTCATTATTTTGTCATTTTATAATTTAGAAAATAGAATTTTTAATTTATGCATGTAATGTATAAATATTATATGTATTAAGGATGTGATATTTCTCTGTACCTAATCCTTCTTAATAATGATAAAATTACTTCCAAATCAATGTCATGGATCTGACCCAGTTTTTTTTAGAAGCATTTTCAGTTTATTTTTTTCACAAATCTTACACAGTGATATTTAAGGTACACAATGACAATAAATGAGGGCCTTTCCACCACCAGTGTTGTCCTCCCTTCATCCCTGTTTCCAAGCATATATCCCTTATCTCCCATTCAGTGGGTGGCCTTTGTATTCTGGGTACTATTTCCTTTGAGGTGCAGAAGCTTCTCAGCTTAATACAGTCCCATTTATTTATTTCTGCTTTCATTTGTTTGGAGAGTATGGTTTCCTCTTTATTTTCCTTGCTAAATGAAAGTTTCAGGGTTAGATAATAGCTGGAGCATCTTAGGATATGCAGAGCTTTCAAGTCTAGAATATTAAGTAATGTGGTAGTGAGGCCTAGCTATGTAGGTGGCTACCCTATGTAGCATTTTCCACTGCATCTTATATATCTAAGTTTCTTTCCTAAAGAGAAACTAACTGTGGATTTTATTTAACATAGATTGAATTGATGATGAAGAAGAACCATCTTCTGATATAGCAGCAAATGTTTAAATTAAGTCACAATATAAAGCTCACAATTAGGGGAATAACTACACTAACACCTATCATGACTATCTTAATGAGTGATAATAGTAAAATGCCTGTCTCAAAACTGGGCAGGAGTTGGGAAGGGGTGGGGCATTGGTGGAGGGAATGTTGAACTGGGGAAGGGAGGTGTTCTGTTTATGACTGAAATCCAACTACTGTCATGTTTGTAATCGTGAAGCTTAAATAGAGATTTTATATAAAAAATAAATAAAAATAAAGTTAAGTCAATTAGTGGGGAAATCAAAACAATAAAATACACTGAACACAATTTGTTAAACCTTAGTAGCTGCTGACTCACTAAACCATTTGCAGTACAATTTGCTAGAAAGAGGAGAAAGAACCTTCCTCTAGAGTTCTAAGGTAGAGATATGCATCTACAAAGGAAAAGTTGCTATTGGAGATAGTCTGAGAAATAATTTTCTGAAAGCCAAGTGCTATAACCCACATTCTATAGAGAAATATCTTCATAGAGAAGAATAAAAATTCTGTCTATAAGATAAATTATTATAGCTATTGTCTTTCCTTCTATCAGAGAAAAAAGTTATAGAACCTTAAGTAATAAATATGTGGCTCGTACCTTTTGAGTTTTGTGACATTTTATCAACTATAAAAGAATTCGAGTGAAGCTAAACATGTGCATATTTGTTATTCCTTTATGTTATCTTCAAAGTATTATCTGTCAGTAGCCAAACAAAACTACCTATGCTACCTGGAGTTAAGAAAGTTCAGCTTCCTTATCAAGACAGAAATCTTTCATTGCTTATGTTTCCACACTGAAGCAAACTGATAAGCTTTAAAAAAGAAAATTCTCTCAGGCTAGGAATATGAGAGAAACATTTTCTTTAATCTTAACCTTCCTACCTGGGGTAGACATGAAGATTACATTTTCTCAAAATAGATATTTTTGTATCATACTAGCAGTTTACATTTCTCTACATTAGCAAATAAAGAATATGTAAGTCTTCAAATTGTGCTAATGTATAAAAACAAAACTCTCTGACATTTTAATTTAGTTAAAAATCTATTGTCCTCACATATATAACCTACTTCATAATCACATTTCATTTCCAATTCACCATGTATCTTTTGGGGAGTCACTGTATTTTTATGTGGCTTACATGGCTTGACAAAAGATGGAATAAAAGTTTTTGTTTGTTTGCTTGTTTTGCATTTTCGGGCCACACACGTTTGATGCTCAGGGGTTACTCCTGGCTAAGCACTCAGAAATTGCCCCTGGCTTGGGGGACCATATGGGACACTGGGGTATCAAACCGTGGTCCTTCCTTGGCTAGTGTCTGCAAGGCAGACACCTTACCTCTAGCGCCACCTTGCCGGTCCCGGAATTAAAGTTTTAATAACAAAAGATCTCCTTTGAAATGTATAAATATCTCCTATAAAATGTAGAAGTTAAGGTCAGATGGTTTCTAATTCCATGTTTGTGTTGGCAAATATCCTGTACATTGTTTATTATTCCAATTTAACCTTTATATGACTGCCTTTATCCTAACATATCTTTACTTCTCTTTTCTTCTGTGGTCTTCCTAGTGATCGAAAACTGTCAATGTGATGTAAATCATTCTTCTGTCTCCAAAATACTCTCCACTGTCTGCTCAACCAACAAAATGTCTGAATGACTACTATTTGTATACTTATTTTATGCTCATCCACCCCTAATTATTTTTTGTTTATATTACTTTCTTATATAACTCTCCTTTCTAATCTTTCAGATTCAACTAGAATACTTAGCATTATATGCAAAGGCAGATTGGTTATCCTCAAACACTCATAGAATTACTGTCTATCCATGAGGGAGAAAAATGAAATTATGCCCTGATCTCATAATATACTCATACCATACTCAAAAACCATTGACAAATAAATATAAATATGTTAGACAGATCACAAATGTTTAAGAGAAGATATATATTCAATGCCAATATAGAAAAGGTTTCTTTTGGGAGGGGTCACACCCAGCAGCACTCAGGGTTTACTTCTAGCTCTACACTCAGAAATCACTCCTGGCAGGCTCGAGGGACCATATAGGATGCTGGAATTCAAACCACCATCCTTCTGCATGCAAGACAAATGCCATACCTCCATGCTATTTCTCCAGCCCCAGAAAAGGTTTCTTAAGACATGCAAAGCAACATCTAAAAGGTAAAAGATTTAGTTAGAGAAATATATGACCTCAAATGGAATTGAAGTTTTAATAACAGAGATCTTTGAAATGTATAAACTCTTAAAATGAAGACCATTTATTTATAGAAATACACATAGTGAAATGGAAAGGATACTGATCAGTGATGGAGAACCTATTTCACAGGTCCTTTGTAGACTTTTTTTTTTTTTTTTTTTGGTTTTTGGGTCACACCCGGCAGTGCTCAGGGGTTACTCCTGGCTCCAAGCTCAGAAATTGCTCCTGGCAGGCACGGGGGACCATATGGGGCACCAGGATTCGAACCGATGACCTTTTGCATGAAAGGCAAACGCCTTACCTCCATGCTATCTCCCGGGCCCCTGTAGACCTTATAGTACAAAATAAATCCATATAAAAATAAAACTGTGGCCAGAGAGATAGCATGGAGGTAGCATGTTTGCCTTGTATGCAGAAGGACGGTGGTTCAAATCCCGGCATGCCATATGTCCCCCGAGCCTGCTGGGGGCGATTTCTGAGCGTAGAGCCATGAGTAACCCCTGAGCACTGCCGGGTGTGACCCCTCCCCCCAAAAAAACTGCAGGGAGATATTTGCAAAAAAATAGTCATAACATAATTAATGGTACATAGAAGGTTCACAAACAAAAGTAGATGCAGTAGATAAATGGACTCAAAATTGAAAGTTTCACAGAAGAAAAAACTCATATGAAGGGCTCAATAAGTGCTCATAACAATTACTAGTTGTCAGAGACACAATTTGTTATCATTTAGTACCTAATACATTGGCATGAATTTACAAATTTGACTATTTCATATGTTAATTGCAATACAAACATCAGCAATCTTATATATGGTAGAAACCTAAATTCACATTACCACATTAAAGATAATCAGCACTATTTTGTAAAGGTAAATAACCATTACTCTTATAGTTGGGGAATTTGATTCCTGAGTATAGAGAATCTCTCTTACATTTGTGAAAGATATATATATCATAGCAGCACCATAGGTAATAATAGCAGAGATCCTGGAAACAAGCTTGATTCTGTTAACAAAATTATTTTGAGAACTCTCCATATTGTCTTCCAAAAAGGATAGAGAAGTAGATATTCCCACCAGCAGTGAATAAGGGTCTCCTTTCCCTTCATCTCCTTGCCAATACTGCTTGTTCTTTTTGATGATTTCTAAACAGTGTAGTAAGAGATGATATCTTATTGCCTCTTTTAGATTTGCATTTCCCCTATTATGATTACTATAGCATATTTTTCATATACTTTTTGGTCATTTGCATTTCTTCTTTGAGGAAGCTCCTGCAGCTTTTCTCCTCAAATTTTGATAGGATATGATTTTTTTCTTGTAGAGTTCTATCGGAGGTTTATATATCTTGGATATTAAACCTTTGTAGGATGCCTGGTAGCAGAAAATTTCTCCCAGTCTATGGACTCTCTTTGTATTCTGATCATCATTTCCTTTGAAGTGCAGAAGTGTATTAGTTTAATGCAGTCCCCTTTGTTTATTTCTGTTTCTTCTTGCTCAGTCAGTGGTGTTTCATAAAGATGCTTCTAGCTTCTGGGACTATAGAGATAGTACAGTGAAGAGGGCATTTGCCTGCACACAGCCAACCAGATTTCAATCAATCAGGTTTTAATTCCCTGCATGCCATATAATACCCCAGACCCACCAGAGTAATTCTTGAGTTACTCAAAACCAGGAATTAAAAACCCTGTTTCTGGTGTGGCCCAGAAACAAAAACAAAAGATGCCTCTAATTTTAATGTCATGAAGACTTCTGCCTGTATTTTTCTCTATGTCATATATGGACTCAAGTCTGATGTATAGGTAGGTCTTTAATCCATTTGATTTAACTTCTGTGCATGATGTGAGAAAGATGTCTGAGTTCACTTTTTGCATGTGGGCAGCCAATTTTCACAATACCATTTGTTTTAAGATGCTTTTCATGCTCCACTTCATATTTTTTACACCATTATCTAAGTTAACTGACATGAGGGATATCTTCCTAATTCTTAATTTTAATAATGTATTCTTTGGTGCTTAATTTTATTATTTTTATGTCATCAAATACTTTATAATTAAAGTTTGGAAGTAAGTATGTGTCATGAACTGAATTTTGTCCTTTTCCATTAAATCTATGAAGTACTAACCTAACCCTAAGTAATTCAGCGTGTGAATGTATTTAAATAGTAGGTCATTAAAAGAGACAATGGAATTGAAATGAGGTCCATTTTAATATGCTTAAATGTTGAGATTTAGACACAGACTTAGACAATGGGAGGATTATATGTAAAACAACAAGAATGAAAACTGGGCCATAGAAATAATAGAGTGGGAAAGGTATCTATGTTGCACACAACCAATCCAGTTTCAGTTCCCAGCCTAACATAAGGTTCTCAGAGTCTGCCAGGTGTAAACCCTAAACACAGCTCAATGTAGGCCCATCAAAATACCAGAAAAATGCAAGCATACACACATGCACTCTCACGCACACACACGCACATGCATACACACCCAACTCACTCACTCACAAACACACACAAACCAAATAATAGGCCATGTTGACAACTTGGTATCAAATTTCTGATCCCCCAAACTGTGAGAAAATATACTGCTGTTGCTATCATTTAAGCCACTTAAGAGTACATAAAATTTCAGTATGGAAGCCTGAGCAAACTAATACAGTCTGATTACATAAAACAGGATAAAAAAATTCTTTTTGGTTTTTAGGCCATACCCGGTGACACTCATAGGTACTCCTGGCTATGCACTCAGAAATCACTCCTGGCTTGGGTTACCATATGGGACCCCAGGGGATTGATTGGGGTCTGTTCTAGGCTGCTTGCACCACTGCTCTGGTCCCTTAGTTTTTTAATTATTTATGAACTTAATTCACTTGTTAACTGGGAGCCTAACAAAATTGTGAGTGTTTTCTTTAGGAAATATATTCTAGGCTTAACGCCACTAATTTATAAATTATTGCTATTTCATTATTGCATCCATTGCAATTCAAAGCTTAGGCTTTTTTATCCCAACTTTCTATGGAAGTATCCTAGTATTAATAATTTCTTTAATCACTCTGTCACTCAACTGTGTTCATATTTCCATATACATTTTTAGATATGCTGATTTAGCATTCTTTCTCAAAACCAAGGTCAAGAATGGAGAGTGAAAAGTGATATGGAGAAAAAGAGAAAGACTGTAAAGGAGGTATTAAAGAGCTGATTAACATTGTAGCTCATTGATATTTCCTACAGCAGACCCCTCTGAGTTATTATAATCTAAGACCTATTTTAGCAATATAGGACATATATGAGCACATATATGGACATAGCCATCAACTCCTCCAGCTGCTGGTTGTTCCTGGAGCTTTTAACTTCCCTGAGGTTCATACTTAGCTGAAAGATCCTAGACTGCAAAAAATCATCCTCAGGAACAGGGAGGCCAGGGAGGCCTTTGGGGATCTAGTGCTGTCCATAGAATTGTTCACCAGACACCACAACTCAAGGCAGAGTAAGACTGAATAGACTAAGACATGAGGTTCTGAATATAGTGATTACTAAATAACACCTTATCAATCTAAAAGCAATGCCTGTGCTTATCACAGTGACAAGAAGTACCTATTTTAGGGAAAATAACATTTATGCATGTGCGAGAGCTGTGGGGAATCACAAACATTAGGACCCATCATATCAACAAGGACTATAAATTTAAAATAAATCAATACTTTCCTACCTACTATCTAGTCTTTATTAACCAAAGTCAAATAATCTGTATGTGAGCAATTAAATATAATTAAGGCATAAGATAATTTGAATAAAATCAACAACTTTGAGAAAAGAAATAGGAGTTGAAGTTTATAATACATAAAATCACTAAATAATGTATAGGTAAATCTGATATATAAAAATAAATCATATGTAAAATATAGCAAAAATTGAGTTGACATAAACTGCTTATAATTTTTACTGATAATGATATTGATTATAATTAATATTATTTTAACTAGTTTCCATTCAATATATTTTTTGCTTAAAACTTAGTGCTACTGATATCAATATTGACAAAAAACAATGAATTAATGAATTTTTCAACTTGATATAGCACATAACTTGAGAAATAAAAAGTCATGCTTCTGATTTGTAAATGGAACTGAGTTTTCTGGAAGGCATGATCAAAAGAGACTCCTTAGTTCAAGAGCAGAGTCTGAATTGATGTTGAAAAGCAATACTACATCACCATGATTAATGTGGCAAAACTTCTTCCCATTTGGAACACATTTCTTTGAGAGATTTATAAATATATATCACCACTTTCAGGTAAAAATGTTCTTGGGTTCCTTCGGCTGCAACCTTCCTTTGCAAAGTATTTTCTCTATAAATCTAAATACCTTCTCCTTTCTTTACTATATAACTAACTCCTTCCCATTCATTAAAAATTTCCTCAAATAGGGGCCCGGGAGATAGCATAGAGGTAAGGCGTTTGCCTTTCATGCAAAAGGTCATCGGTTTGAATCCCGGTGCCCCATGTGGTCCCCCGTGCCTGCCAGGAGCAATTTCTGAGCATGGAGCCAGGGATTTCTGAGCATGGAGCCAGAAGTAGCCCCTGAGCACTGCTGGGTGTGACCCAAAAAACAAACAAACAAAAAAATTTCCTCAAATATACTTCCTCTAGGAAGCCAACTCCTATTCTAACAAAGTAAGCCTTTCTATTCTTGAAGTCAATCTTTTGTTTTTAAATTTCTCAAAAATTTTGAGTAGCCATAATGATTATTTAAGATCTTCCACTCACTAATTTATACATCCCTTAATATAGAATTTACATTTGGTTCATCTCTGAGATCCTAGGTTTTTTTTGGTCAAGTGGTTTGCTTGTTATAGTATATAAAATATATATTCAAACACTTTTTAATATGTATCTCCTCCCTTGATTGTCAATTTCTAAGGAAAGGAATAATAAATTTTATCTTGTTATTTTAAAACTTTTAGTCCAGTGACTCTACATAAGTATATTAATGAATATTCTTGAAATCAATGATTTAAAGTTTTATTATATAAAAAGGTTACCCATATGTTTGCATTCTGCATCAAATCAAAGTTGATAAGGACAGCTAGCAGATTATTTTAAAACAAATACATTTTCTTTTATTTTGAATTTTTTTTCAAAATCATATCATAGGTGCCAGAATCAAGGTCAGAAGTTTAATGCTGGCAACAACATTACATGTTTCATTTTCTCTGAATTTTAATTCAAGAAGTATTCTAATATACATAATAAAAAATCTCACCATCCTTCTAATCTACTGATCCACTTGATACACTCATGTGTTCTGCTTATCATTCTGTAAACCTTCAGTTTACATTATATGCTAATGGTATAATGGTATGTAAGATACATGTGACTCAATTATGCTATGGAGGAAATTATATGAATTTTAAAATATAAAATATGATAAATTCTATGAAGGAAAAAATATCCATCTTTAACATTTCTTCTAGTAGAAGCAAAAGAGTCAGGTAGAGAAACCAGCAGGGAAAGGAAATAAAACCCATGCTGATGCTTAGTATCTTATAGCCAGTGAGTGTTCTTCCAAGAAATAAGGAAAGGGGGCGAGAAATTGACAGAGAGTGTGACCTAGCATTAGCAAACCTGTGAGCACAGAGAACATATGGTCTAGAAGCATGTGCAGTGTTTCTAAAAGATTCAACTTGAAAGCTTCCAAGAGATTGAAGTCTTCTCATAATTTAATTATAGAGAATGGGTGACTAAGTAGAAAGACTGGGGCTGGAAGCCCAAGAAACAGCAGATATTGCAGTGATCAGTGCTAAAGGGAATGGACAAGTGACAACAGAAGGTATCTATGGGACTGGTAAATAATGCCATAATTCAAACTCTCTTTTGTGTGTAGAAACACAATGTCCCCAAATAAAGATTATTCATCTGCAGAAAAATTAGCTAAAAATATCTATTTATGCAGACTCTTTGAGGAAAATACACCATTCATTTCATTTCTTTCTCCCCCTTCATTTTCCTTTTTTGTTTTCTTTTAAGTAGCATAATTTGCAAATATGTTTCCATTTCCACATGTTCTCTCTGATTTCTTGGAGCAGTTTTTATTGCTTTCTTTGTATAGCTCCTTCAAGTGTTTAATTAAGTTGACTCCTAGATATTTGAGATTTTGTGACACTAATGTGAATGGGGTTGTTTTCTTAATGTCCATTTCTTCCCTATCATAATTGGTGTATAAAAAGGCCATTGATTTCTGTGTGTTAATTTTGTAGCCTAACACATTGCTATATGACTCTATTGTCTCTAGAAGCTTTTTGGTAAACTCTTAAGGGTTTTCTAAGTAGAGTATCATGTCATCTACAAACAGCGAGAGCTTGACTTCTTCCTTTCCTATCTGGATTTCCTTGATATCTTTTCCTTGCCTAATTGCTATAGCAAGTACTTCCAGAACTATGTTGAATAGGAGTGGTGAGAGTGCACAGCCTTGTCTTGTACCAGAATTTAAAGGGAAGGCTTTTATTTTTTTCCATTGAGGATAAGATTTGCCATTGGCTTGTGGTAGAGGGCCTTAACTAGATTGAGAAAGGTTCCTTTCATTCCCATCTTGCTGAGAGTTTTTATCAAGAATGGGTGTTGTACCTTATTAAATGCTTTTTCTGCATCTATTGATATGATCATGTGATTTTTATTTTTCTTGTTGTTGATGTTGTGTATTATGTTGAAGGATTTATGGATGTTAAACCATCTTTGCATTTCTGGGATGAAAGCTACTTGATAGTAGTGAATGATCTTCTTGATGAGGCATTGGATCCTATTTGCCAGAATTTTGTTTAGGATCTTTGCATCTGTGCTCATTGGGGATATTGGTCTCTAATTATCTTTTTTGGCAGCATCTCTGTCTGGTTTTGGTGTCAAGGTGATATTGGCTTCATTAAGTTTTAAGTGTTCCGGTTTTTTCAATTTTATGAAAGAGCCTGGCTACGATTGGTAGTAGTTCCTCTTGAAAGATTTGAAAGATAACATTCGTGAAACCATCTGGGTCTGGGCGTTTGTTTTGGGGCAGACATTTGATTACCGTTTTAACTTCCTCAATGGTGATGGGTGTTCAGATATGCTACATCCTCCTTATTCAACCATGAAAGCTTATGAGTCCAAGAAATTATCCATTATTCCATTTCTTTAATGTTCTCATGTTTCATGGCATAGTTTCTCAAAGTAGTCTCTGATTACCCTTTGAATCTGCAATATCTGTAGTGATCTCCACATTTTCATTTCTGATATGGGTTATCAAGTTTCTCTCTCTTTGTGAGTTTTGCCAACGGTCTATCAATCTTGCTTATTTTTTCAAAGAACCAACTTCTGCTTTTGTTGATCTTTTCGATTGTTTTTTGGATTTACAATTCATTGATTTCTGCTCTAAGCTTTGTTATTTCCTTCTGTCTCCCTACTTTTGGATCCTTTTGTTGATCATTTTCTAATTTTATAAGCTGAGTCATTAAGCTGTTCAAGGATGCCCCTTCTTCCTTCCTGATGCATGCTTGCAGAACTATAAATTTTCCTCTCAGTACCGCTTTTGCTGTGTCACATAAATTCTGATAGTTTGTATTTTCATTGTCATTTGTTTCCAGGAAAATTTTGATTTCCTCCTTGATTTCATCTTGGTTCCACTAGTTGTTTAGTAGTAGGCTGTTTAATTTTCAGTTGTTAAAGTTTTTCTTCTGTGTCCCTTTGTAGTTCACATTTAATTTCAGAACCTTGTGGTCAGTGAAGATAGTCTGCAAAATTTCTACCCTCTTGAGTTTATGGAGGTATGTTTTATATGCCAGCATATCCTGGAGAATGACCCACATACATTTTAGAAGAATGTATATTCAGGTTTCTGGGAATGGAATGTCCTATATATACCTACTCTTCAATTTCTCTTTTCAGGGCTAGTATATTTTTTGTTGGGTTTTAGTCTGGTTGACCTATCAAGTGTGGACAGGGCATGTTGAGGTCTCCCACAATTGTTGTGCTATTATTGATGTCCTCTTTCAAATTTGTCAATAATTGTATTAGATAATTTGCTGATCTCTCATTGGATGTGTATATGTTTAGTAGTGTGATTTCTTCCTATTGCACATATCTTTTGATTAGTATGATTAGTATGAGTATGAAGTGTCCATCTTTGTCTCTTACAACTTTTCTGAATCCAAAGTTGGTGTCATCAGGTATTAATATGCCACCCCAGCTGTGTTGTTTGCTTGGATGATTTTCCTCCAGCCTTTAATTTGGATTTACACTTCATTGTGTATCTATTTGTGTTATGACTATTCATGTGTGTTTCTTTTAGGCAGCAGAAGGTTGGGTTCATATTTTTGATCCATTTCGCCACTTTGTGTCTCTTCATTGGTGCATTTAGTCCATTGACATTGAGGGAGGTCATTGTTATAAGATTTATTGTCATCTTTATGTATATATCTGGTGTGTTTGTTTGTCTGTCTTGTCTTACAGTAGATCTTTCAGTTTTTACTCTAAGGCTTGCTTTGCATCTGTGAAGTTTCTGAGGTGTTACTTTCAGTGAAACTATGTATCCTTCCTTCAAACCTGAATGTGATTTGGGCTGGACGCAGTACTCTAGAAGCATTCATTTCATTCAGTCTTGTCACAATATCCCACCATTTTCTTCTGGCTTTGAGAGTTTCTTGTGACATGTCTACGGTGAGTCTTAGGGATGCTCCTTTGAATGTAATTTCCCTTTTTGATCTTGTTGCTTTCAGTATTCTATCTCTATCTGTGGGATTCGTCATTGTAATGAGGATGTGTCTTGGGGTATTTTTCTTTGGGTCTCTTTTAGCTGGTACTCTCCAGGCATGCAGTATTTGATTGCATGCAGTCTTTAGCTAAGGGAGTTTCTCTTTGATGATGTCTTTGTTGATTCTTCCTGGGGATCTCCTTCCTAGGCCTCTGGGACTCCAATGATTCTTATGCTGTTTCTGTTGAGTTTATCAAAGACTTCTATTTTCATCTGTTTGCATTCCTTGAGTACTTTTTCTATTGTCTGATTGTTTAAGGTTCTTTTCTACTCTCTTTTTCTGTATGGAATTGTTCTGCATTTGATCTTCCAGTTCACTTATTCTGTTCTCGGCTGCTGTTACCCTGCTGGAGAGGCTTTCCATTAAGTTTTTCAGTTTAGCTACCGTGTTTTTCAGATCTGTTATTTCAGTTTAGAGTTTTCTGATTTCTGTCTTTGTGTTCTGTTCAGCTAGAGCAGTGGTTTTCAAATAGTGGGGAGCACCCCCCAGGGGGCACGAGGTTCCATAAAGGGAGGTGCGTTTGGCCTAGGCAAACACTGTCCTAACAAGCTAATCCCTGTGTTTATGTCTCTGGAGCTGAGAGTTGCTGTGTCCTCCTTCAAACCCCGCTTCGAAAAGCTCTGCATTGCGAAACCTGCTCATTGTAGCCATTAATCCAGACATCAGCTCTGATTTAAAAAAAATCAGCTCAAATTATTTTATATATTTTTGTTTTTCAGGTTAAAGTTTTTTTTATAAAGCTACTATTTACAGTAGTGCGGGGAGGGGGCAAAAAGGGTTTTCTTCTTCCTAGCAGGGCATAACAAAAGTATTTGAGAAGAACTGAGCTAGAGCTATGTTTTCTTTGATTTCCATGGGAATCTTCCATATTTCTATTTTAAACTCCTTATCTGAGAGGTTAATCAGATGGTTGGTATTTTTTGTGTCATCATAACTAACATCTTCATTCTCTGTACATGGTGTTTGCCTGCAAGGTTTCCCCATTGTCACGCTTGTAGTGTGATTTTTTTTCTGCACATTGTGGTGGGGTTCATTATTGAGAAAGAGCGCACAGCTGTGAAGCTCTTCTGGGGCCTCTCAAAGACAGTTTTTGGGGCCCTTTTTGGTCCTCTCAGGAGAGTAGATATTAATGTCTTCGCATCAAAAACCACATTTTTATGGGAATCCCTTATGAGGCCCAAAATACCTGTAGCCTGAACTTCTTCCAGGATGAAGAAATTCTGGGAAAATGTTCCCCAACTCTGGCAAGGACATAAATATTCTGGTATCTCCTCTAAATCTTCAGGCATGATAGATGAATATCTATGAGAGGAGTCTCTTGTGTATTGTTATCAGTGTGTCTACACAGTGGAACCTGCTAACATACTCTATTGAGGGAAGCTGTGTCTGGCCTACAGACTGTCTTTATCATTACCGACCCATGCACTCCCCAACAGCATTAGGACATTGTGTGGGATACTATGATTGACATCAGGGGAGGGGTTGTTCCCAGCCATGCAGGGGTGTGCAGCAAACGTTAAGAAGGACTTAAACTGAAATTCCATGCAAAGCACCCTTTCCCCTCGACTATCCCCCACTTTGAACAGTCCCATAAATCATTGTATCCCCCATCTTACAGACCCCAAGGGTAGGTGGCCAACTAGTTAGTGTTTCTTCCCAACACCTTTAGTTAGTGTCTCATTATGGAGCTAGGGATTGTTTTGAGAAGGTCATCACTACTCGTGTGTCCTTTACCAAAAAACCAATGAAGCAGCATCTCAGTTCTGCCCACAGACAGACATCTCCAAGTCCACCTCTGGTTCCTGACTTCCTGTTAGTTCACATCTTCTGCTTCTGGGGCCCTCTAAACCCTTGACTATATTCATACAAAGATTCTAGAGCAGTGAAAGGAGCAAAGGATTGCTTGTCACCTTCCTAAAAACTGAAATATCCACAATCTTGTTCAAGGAGGTGAGGAAGTACCAGATGTCTGCTCCCATAGGAGCTCCAGGAGGTAGCAGAATCTCTATAAGCTGTGTCATCCCCCATCTTTAGCCTGACCCATCATACCTAGTGTCAGGAAAACCAGCAGAGTCAACAAGAACATTGTTTTATTTATTGGGTTATTCCATATTTGGAGATACACAAGTGAAAATGTATTGGTATGCCTTTCTTATTCGACTCCTGTGAGGAGGTGTGCTCAGGTTGAGCTAGAACTGGGTTTTCCCTGTTCCTTTGTCCTGGGGGGCGAACCAACAAGGGAACCTCCAGCTCCCTTTGTTTAAATTTAGCTCAGCCTCCCCTGCAGGAATTTTGGGGTCTGGAGGAAGGGGGGAAGAAAAGGGAGAGGAGGAAAGGCAGGGAAGGGGCTCTGTTGTTGGGGCTCCCACAGTGACCTCCCTGGCAGCCTCCCTTCATAGTCTTGTATAGTTGTATTTGACTGGAGGTCTAGTCTAGTGAAATGTGCTATGTCCTACAGCTCATTCAGCAGGTGTTTGAAATGGTACGATGGAAAGAGATTCAATGAGTTCCATGAACTGGGCCAGGCACCATCCTCTTGCCAGGTCTGGATAATGCCAGCCAGCTTCACAACCAACTGGGACTGGCCTCTGGGGCCCTCTGATACCAAGCACAGCACTGATCTCAAGGGCAAGCACGAGTTACCCCTCAGGGTCTCAATACAAACACCCCGTCTTGTAAAGGGAAACTGGGGATTAGAGCAAGGGTGCAAGAGAAGGGAGCGGAGGAAAGACAGAAAAGTGGCTCTCTTGTTGCTGAGCCATCATAACTCTCCCTAGCAGCCTGTACCCTGCCTTTACTGTCTCCTTTAGATTTAGTCAGCTGGAGGCTGAATCAGGTGGAGTGTGCTATCTCCATTATCATTCAGATTTTGGTCCTGAGGTGTTTCAAGTGGTGAATTGATCCTAGACTCAATAAGGTCCATGGAAGGTTGGGGCGCCATTCTGTTGCCAGCCCTGGGCAAAATTGGAGAATGCCAGCCAGCTATGAGACACCTCGGCCCTGACCTCCGGGCCCCAAGTACCCCATTCGGGTCTCTATACAGACATCCCCATATTGAAAAGCGACTCTGGGGGTTGCGGGAAGGGGGGAGAAAAGCTGGGGGGGGATGGGTCAGGCAGAGGCAGAGTAAGTGGGAGTCCTTCCCCTGGGTGAGGGCGGTGGTGAGGGCATTTTTTTAGGGTGCCCTTGTGCAGATGGTGAGAGGAGCACTGAGAAGTAGAGTGGTTCACAGTATTGTTCTATAGTGTTCTCTCTGCAAAGGATACAGAGCACAAAGATGCAGCAGGAGGGAAAAGAAAGGACCCCAGGGCTGGCATGGCGCTCTAGATACCCCTACTCCACCTGAGCCTTGGGTCCATGACATCACAGTACCTCCAACGCCTCATGTCCTCAAGTAACTGCCCCTGGCCGTTGGGGCCCTTATGGGTCACTGTACGATCCCATTGCTCCCAGGCCTTGTCCTTGGCCAGCAGCTCCCGCCCTGAATTGATGGAGAAGGGAGACAAGAGTCACCCGCGGATGATGGATATCAGGAAGGACACCTCTTCTCCTCCTCTGAAGCACTGGAATATGGCTGCATCAGGGGAAAAGGGTGCTCGTCTGGGACGGCAGCAGATCTTCTGGTCAGGAGTTCAGGGTGACCCCTGCCTGCTCTTCCTTGAGCCCCTGGATCTGCTCAACCTACACAATCACTCACATTGGCGCCAGCTTTTGAGCAAAGGTCGTTCCAACCAATTCGGGGTCTCAGATGGGACCCCGGGAGCCCCAAGAGTGCCCATCATCCAAGCACTCAGGGAATAGAACCAAGTCGGGAGACACAAGTGCCCTGCACCCCTAACCCCACGCCAGTGCCCTTCAGGAATGCCCAAGGATGGGTCAGTGGGATTCCCAAAAGCCACTCAGATCCTGCCTGTCTTCCCATCGGCTGCTCCTCCCTGGGCCCCGGGTTTTCTGAGGGACGGTGTCCACATTGACATCCTCAGAACTCATGGCCTGGGAATTGAGGACTTGGAGCTCTGGGAAAGTTGGCTCTTTACCCCTGACTCAGGACATTCTCCTTTGCTGAGAAGAAAAGAATGAGGTGGGGACTCTGGGGAGCTCAGAGAAGTCCCTCTGAGCAGCACAGAAAGACTTGAATGAGCACAGGGTAAGCTTTCTCCTAGGATTATAGACACAGATGCTACATCAGGCCCACATCCATGGTGCCAGCTAGTCCTGCCAGGGAAACTCTTAGAATAAGTCCCCTAATCCTTGGACTGGATCAGGGAGGATTCTGATCCCCTCTGTAAAGAGGCTCTCAGAAACTCGTCTCCACTGTCTTGAACAACCTCACAAGAGGACCCCGGTTTGAGGGCTCTCCACATGGGTTTGTGACTTGTGTTCTGCAAAGCTGAGACTCCAGTTCTTCAACAGCCCAGCATGTGGGACCTGATCTCAACGACAGAACCAAAATAGTCTCTGAACTTGAGGTAATAGGCTCCCCTGACCCTTTCTACTCTTGGCTCTCTGGTCTGCTAGAGAATTGTCTTATCCTGGCTTCAGACTCCCAATCTCAGTGTGTCTCCTTCTGAAACACTGTCCTGCCATGAAGACCCCAGAAACTCGAACTGTCTCCTTACCTGGTGGTACTTGAGATGAATTTTGTTTATGCAGTTGACTGCGATGTAAATGATCAAGGTAGTCCAATAGAGGGCGCATCCAACGTCAAAACAGAAACCCCAGTCTTCGTATTGGTGAGAGGGGTCATATTTCATATTTCAAGTATGGGAGAAATACTCGAAATTCATGTTTTCCAGCTATCCTGGTCGCCTGCCTAAGGCAAATGAGACTGGTACACACAGGTCCTGTTTATATAGGCAGCAGTGACATCACGGGCCACTGCAGTCACAATAGGTCACAGGGTTGGGGAAGGTATTCCTTGGTTATATAGAGGGCATATAAAGTTTATGATTTAAACTTTTCTTCCTCTCATTTCAGTCACATTTACTCATCTTAAGTAGTCTAGTTAAGTCTGTTGGAAATTATTGATACTATTCTTTTGTGTCTTAGTTTCTTTTTAGTCATTAAAATTTTATTATTTTATTTAAACACCATGACTACAAGGCTGCTTGTAATACAGTTGTAAAGTTTTTTTCAAATTTTCAAAGTTGTTCATGATTGAGTTTCAATCATACAATGTACAACACCCTTCACCAGTAGAAGTCTTTAGTTTAGTCTGTTTGAAATAATTGATTCTGGGTGGGACAATAGTGCAGCGGTAGAGCATTTGCCTTGCATGCAGGTGATCCAGGACAGACCACAGTTCCATCCCCAGCATCCCATATTGTCCCCCAACCAAGGAGCAATTTCTAAGCACGTAGACAGGAATAACCCCTGAGCATCACTGGCTGTGCCATCCCAAAATAAACAAAGCAAAACAAAAAGAAATAGTTGTTTTTCTTCCTTTGGTTTTTACCTTTTTGTGTACTGGTTATCGTGTATGTGGTTTCAGGGGAAACCTGGCCATGTTTACCAGTTTACTCTTTGTTCTTTGTGCAGTTCATGTTAAGTTTTTGTTCAGTTTGGGGGGAACAATATTGAATGTCAAGTATTGGACTGATCAAGGGGACTCTGTGGTCTATGCTTTTAGCCTTGCATCCAATTTCCTTATATTTTAATGGAAGATAATGTCAGAGAAATAATACAAATATATGTCTAAATTTTGAGTACTCTATCTTTGAAATGAAAATTTATCTTAAAATGTTTAAATGATAAAAATGAGGAATGAGCCTATTCTTATTGACTATTTTGCTATGTTTGTTTTTTTTTTTTTCACAAATTTTCCAGTACTAAGGAAGCTGTGCATGCTTTCTGATCTCTTATCGAGTACATTAATGAACTTACTTTTAGGAGGGATGGGAATGACCACTAAAAATCTTTTTTAGACAGTGATTTTACAGGCTCTCTGGGCTCAGGAAGCTAAAGATGCTCATGTTTTATCTTTGCCTCATACATCAGTATCTATCGCATCAACCTTTGACTTTGCTGCTCTTTAGTTGACTTTCTCAAAGGATTCCTTCATTGTGCTGAGATTGTGTTGTTGCAAGATAGCATGTCATTTTTCTTCTATTTCCTAAATATATGTGATAATAGATAATAAAGAAGGTAAAATTAAACATGTAGATTACTAAAATTAAACATGAAAATTGCTAAATCAAATTTCACTAGAGTTCTGCTCTTTCAGACTTTATGGTGAAAAGAATACAATTGGTCCCAATTCATGAGCTCTCCCTTTATGTGTAGTTTAGCTAGTATTGAAGTGATAGTATGTCACTTATAATAATGAATGGGAAGCTTACTCAAATAATCTGGAAATAGCAATTATAATGTGAGCAAATCTTCTGTGGTAAGGTTATAGTATAAGCCATTAAACTTGGATGACAGTTTATAGGCAATTCAATTCCAAGCAGAAAATACTACCACATTCACCTGGACTGTTATTGCTAACCCAAACTATTAGAGAGTGTACAAGAAGAGTTAATGAAAAGAAATGGGAGTTAATTTTAGGATTTTATAGATCATTATTGCCTAGAGTGTAAAGATCATATTTGTATATTTATTTATTGGTTTGGGGTCACATCTGGCAGGGCTCTGGGGAACTTACGCAGTGTTGAAAATAAAATGCAGTTTAACTGTATTCGGTTTCGGAGATCCAATGGGGTAAGTGTTTGTAAGGCAAGTGCCATGCCCACTACACTGTCTTTCCATTCCAAGTGTTTTATCTCTTATAGTATCTCTCTGACCCCAAAGACAGGATACAGGATTTCCTATCATTTTATTAATTAAAAATCAAAATATTGCTAGTCTATGTTCTCAGCCAAATGTCAAGAGCTATGTGATCTTTAAATTAAACCTGAAAAATTCCCAAATAAAGCATATTCCCAAATGATCTTAATAGCTCAATTTGTTTGTATACTTCTAGAAGTTTCACATAGTTTTGCCAAGTTTTTATGTAAGTTGTAAGTCAGAGATTTTATCTATTTTGCAGATAAGAGATAATTATTAGCCAAAATAAAATTTACCTTTTTCCTTATAAAAATTTAGAATGTCTGGGGGCTGGAGACTTGGCGTAGGCCATAAGGTGTCTGCCTTGAGCGAGCCAGCCTAGGATGAACTGTGGTTCAATCCCCAGCATCCCATGTGTTCCCCCAAGCCAGGAGCAATTTCTGAATGCATAGTCAGGAGTAACCCCTGATTGTCATGAGTGTGACCCAAAACCCCCCCGAAAAATTAGAATGTCTGATCAACATATATATTTAGACATATTTAAATACTGAATTTATACAAAGTCTCTCCCAAATATACATATGAACACACATGCAGAGTGAGATAAAGAGAGTGAAGCATGTCTCTATTTCTGTACATGTATTAGGAAAATTAGTGTATTATTTTTATGATTTTAATTTCTGTACCCCATTTTATTCTAGATTTTACTGGCATCAATATTTGTTTAGTGTAGTAAAAACTAAGTGAAGTAGTAAACTCACAATAAAAACCACCATTAAATTCTTATTACAATATATAAATTTTCAACAAATGGTAACAATGTTGGTTGTGCGAACACCTACTAAAGCTATATTTCAAGCTAAAATCTCAAAGCATAATATCTGGAATTTCTGAAGGAACCAGAGGAACATAGTCTAAATGCCCTCCCTTGAATGAACACAAATTTCCTTAAAAATGGGCTGTTGTAGGTACTTGTGTAATTGGGCACATTTGAATCGAAATACAACTTCAGTGTTTCCCAAAGGGAATAATGCTTCCTCCTGGGACTCTGGAACAACCTAAGAAAGAGTATTACTTTTGGATGCAGTTGGGTTCACTTTCTCTTGTTTATTTGAATGCCTTTAGATTTCCAGAGTAGGACTGAGCTTTTTCTCTTTTATTTTCTTTTGCTTTCTCAATCATTAGGTCATATAAGTTTGAGAAACACAAGTTTAAATTTATACACAATTAATAGAACTGAGTTACCATCAGAAAAATTTAACCTGGACTAAAATGACAATGTTGACAGTGATTTTTTAATTATTATTACCACTTGAAATACTCTTAAATTATACGCATCTAAATTTTCCAAAAATGTTACTTTCATGTCACATCTTTGCTCTAGAGAGGAACCTTTAAAACTAGATGAGGAGTGAGAGAAATAGTACAGTTGGTATGGTGTTCCCCTTGCACGTATTTTTCACACCACTAAGGGTTCCCTGTGTATGAGATATCTTGTTGCTATTTTGATTTCTATCTCCCTGATTATTAGTATTGTAAAGATTATTTTCATGTGCCTTTCGGCCATATGTGTTTTTTCCTTGAGGAAATGTCTGTTCCTTCTTTGTTCATTTTTGATGGGGTTAGATGTCTTTGTTTTTCTTTAAATTCAATACCTTTTATATCTATTTATACTTATATCACTTATTCTTCTAAGTTCAGTATATTATAGGTCTTAGATATTAATCCCTTTTCAGATGGGTATTGGGGAAATACTTTCTCTCATTCCAAAATCTTTGTGTTCTAATCACTATTTTCTTTGAAGTGTGGAAGCTTCTAAGTTTAATGTTGTCCCATTTGTTGATTTATGCTTCCACTTGCTTGCCAGTGGCGTTTTTTCCTTAAAAATATCTTTAGCTTCAGTGTCATGAAGTGTTCTGTCCATGTTTTCTTCTACATATTTTATGGCTTCAGGACTGATATCAAGATCTTCAATCCATTTTACAAAACTTAAATAGAGGTCTTGTTTTCTCTTTTGCAAACTTTTGTGACTGGCCAGTTTTCCTAACACCATTTGTTGCAGAGGCTTTCCTTGCTCCACTTTGTATTTCTTGACCCTCTACCAAAAATTAGTTGATCATATATCTTGTGGTCAGTCACAAAATATGTAAATCTGTCCCATTGATCTGAGGATTGTTTTATACCAGTATCATGTTTTGGTTTTTTTGTTGTTTTGTTTTGGTTTGTTTTGTTTTGGCTTGTTTTGGTTTTTGGTTTTTGGGTCACCCCTTGTACCAGGTATCAGGAGTTACTCCTGGATCTGCACTCAGTGTCATTCTTGGCCGGCTCAGGGGACCATATGGGATGCTGGGGATTTAATCCAGGTCTGTCCCAGGTTGGCGGCAAGCAAAGCAAGCGCCCTACCAAGGTGTTATCACTCTGACCCCTATCATGGTGTTTTAATGACTATTGTTTTAAAATACAGTATAAGTTTGGGAAAAGTGATTCTTCCCACTTTCTCCCTCACCAATTACTTTTTTAGTTATTCATAGTCATTTATTCTTCCAAAAGATATTCAAGAATCTTTGATGTTTTGCCTATTGAGACAAATTTCTTCAATTCCCATTTTGTTGAAGTTTTTATTATGAAGGGGTGCTGCATTTTGTCCAATGGTTTCTCTGCATATATTTATATAATTATATGATTTTAGGTTCTTTATTTTATTGACTTAGTGTCTTGTATTGATTCAGTTGAATGCATTAAACCATCCTTGCATCTCTGGAATGAATCCTAACCAGTCATGATAGATAACCTTCTTGATAAGTTATTGGATTTTTATTTGAGTATTTTCTGAGAATGTTTTTCTCTGTGTCCATCAAAGTTATAGACGCATAATTCTTTTCTAATGTGTGTTTTCTGTCTATTTTGGTATCATTGTGAAGTTAACTTGATAAACACTTTTTTGAAGTGTTTCAGTTTTTAAAATTTCCTGGAATAGCAGCTAAGGATTGGCATAAATCCTATTTAGGGATATGAAGGAATTCACTGGTGAATCCATCTGGGCATGCGCTTTTCTTTTTGAAAGCCTTAGGATTTTTATTTCAACTTCATCAATAATAATAGATCTGTAAAAGTATTTCAAATTATTTGGTTTCAAGCTTGGGAGATTCTAGTTCAGAAATTTATCCATTTTTTCGAGGACTCTTATTTTGTGACATAAAGGTTTTCTTTATATATATATATATATATTATTTAAACACTTTGATTACACACATAATTGTGATGTTGACTTTATAAAAGGTATTTGGAAGTGTTTCCGTTTTTTCGATTTCATGAAAGAGTCTTGCCAGGATTGGTAGTAGTTCCTACTGGAAAGTTTGAAAGAATTCATTAGTGAATCCATCTGGACCTGGGCTTTTGTTTTTGGGCAGACATTTGATTACCGTTTTAATTTCATCAATAGTGATGGGGGTGTTTAGGTATGCTACATCCTCTTCCTTCAACCGTGGAAGATTGTAAGAGTCCAAGAATTTATCCATTTCTTCCAGGTTCTCATTTTTAGTGGCGTAGAACTTCTCAAAGTAGTTTCTGATTACCCTTTGAATGTCTGCCATATCAGTCGTGATCTCTACTTTTTCATTCCTAATACGAGTTATCAAGTTTCTCTCTCTTTGTTAGTTTTGCCAGTGATCTATCAATCTTGTTTATTTTTTTCAAAGAACCAACTTCTGCTTTCGTTGATCTTTCGGATTGTTTTTTGGGTTTCCACTTCATTGATTTCTGCTCTCAGCTTTGTTATTTCCTTCTGCCTCCGTATTTTTGGGTCCTTTTGTTGAGCACTTTCTAGTTCTATGAGCTGTGTCATTAAGCTACTCAGGTAAGCCCCTTCTTCCTTCCTGATGTGTGCTTGCAAAGCTATAAATTTTCCTCTCAGTACTACTTTTGCTGTGTCCCATAAGTTCTGATAGTTTGTGTCTTCATTATCATTTGTTTCCAGGAATCTTTTGATTTCCTCTTTGATTTCATCTCGGACCCACTGGTTATTCAGTATGAGGCTGTTTAACTTCCAAGTGTTAAAGAGTTTTTCTTCTTTGTTGCTTTGGAATTCACAAATAATTTCAGAGCCTTGTGGTCAGCAAAGGTAGGCTGCAAATTTCTATCCTCTTGATATTATGAAGATATGTTTTATTTGCCAGCATGTAGTTTATGCTGGAGAATGTCCCATGTACATTGGAGAAGAATGTGTATCCAGGTTTCTGGGGATGGAGTGTCCTATATATATCCACTATGCCTCTTTCTTCCATTTCTCTCCTCAGGTTCAGTATATTCTTGTTGGGTTTCAGTCTGGTTGACCTATCCATTGTTGACAAAGCTGTGTTGAGGTCCCCACAATTATTGTGTTGTTGTTGATGTTATTTTTCAGCTTTGTCAACAATTGTATTAAATATTTTGCTGGACCCTCATTTGGTGCATATATGTTTAGAAGCGTGATTTCTTCCTGCTCTACATACCCCTTGATTAATATATAATGCCCATCTTTGTCCCTTACAACCTTCCTGAGTATAAAGTTTGCATTATCTGATATTAGTATGGCCACTCCAGCATTTTTATGAGTGTTGTCTGCTTGGATAATTTTCCTCCAGCCTTTTATTTTGAGTCTATGTTTGTTCTGACTATTCAGGTGCGTTTCTTGTAGACAGCAAAACGTTGGATTGAGTTTTTTGATCCATTTAGCCACTCTGTGTCTCTTAACTGGTGCATTTAGTCCATTGACATTGAGAGAAAGAATTGTCCTGGGATTTGATGCCATCTTTATATCGAAATTTGGTGTGTCTTTTGGTTAGTCTTGTCTTAAATTAGGTCTTTCAGTTTTTCTCTTAAGTGTGGGTTTGAGTCTGTAAAGTTTCTGAGCTGTTTTTTGCCTGTGAAACCATGTATTCTTCTGTCAAACCTGAAAGTGAGTTTTGCTGGGTAGAGTATTCTAGGTGAAGCATTCATTTCATTCAGTCTTGTCACAATATCCCACCACTGCTTTCTGGCCTTGAGTGTTTCAGGTGACACGTCTGCTGTAACTCTCAAGGATGCTCCCTTGAATGTAATGTTCTTTTTTGATCTTGCTGTTTGCAAAATTATATCTCTATCTGTGGGATTCATCATTGTGACTAGGATGTGTCTTGGGGTATTTTTTCTGGGGTTTCTTTTGGTTGGTACTCTTCGGGCATGCAAGATTTGATAACATATATTTTAGTTCTGGAAGTTTCTCTTTAATGATATTCTTGACCGTTGATTCTTCCTGGAAATTTTCTTCCTGTGTCTTTGGGACTCCAATGATTCTTAAGCTGTTTCTGTTGATCTTATCATAGACTTCTATTTTAATCTGTTCCCATCCTTTGACTATATTTTCCATTGTCTGTTCATTTGTTTTAAGTTTTTTTTCCAATCTCTCCT
>PVKC010010261.1:0-25945 GCA_004027635.1 Crocidura indochinensis
GTAAGTGGGATATGTTAGTATTTAGTATAAACAAGATAGAAGCAGTATGTTGGGTTAGGGAAAGATTGATTTATATTGGACTTGGGACATGACACATGGTTTAATGATAGAAGGAAATTTTAGGAAAATAAATGCTCCATATACTATTGTAAGTATAATAATTAAGAGGGGAAAATAAGAAAGAAATGTGTGCTACAGTTGGAGAAAGTCAGAGACTCAGGGAGAAAAATCAATTTAGAGATTTTAGTATGAATGAGGGAGATCACTTATCTTAAGAGGAGTAAGAGAGGGGCTGGTACCCCGTGCCTGCCAGGGGCAATTTCTGAGTGCAAAGCCAGGAGTAACCCCTGAGTGCTGCCAGATGTGACCAAAACAAAACAAAACAAAAAGAGTAAGAGGGGGCTGAAGCAATAGCAAAGCGGAGAGGGTGCTTGCCTTTCATGCAGCCCACCCAGTTTGATCCTGACACCAAAGAGTCTCCCAGCATTGCTTGGAATGACCCCTCAGTGCAGTGTCAGGAGAAACCCTTGAGCACCACTGTGTGTGGCTCAAAAACAAACAGTGTGGGAAGAAATCCTGCCTGATGGAGAATTGGATCGATGGGAACTTTCTCAATCTCTTCTCTAGTTTCTGTCTTGAGTAAAATTGCCATTTTTTTAAAATATAGTTATCCTTTTTTAGGTATCAAATTTATTTCCAAGGAAACTCATTTGTTTTATTCCTTTCTTTTTGTTTTGGGTCATATCCAGTGTTGCCCCAGAGCTTCTCCTAAGCAGTCCTCTAAGAGGATTCTGTCGTGTTGACAGAATCGTGTTGGCCTTTCACACCCAGAGTGTACTCTCCAGTGCTCTGAGGCTCTCCCTGCCTGTTTTCATTTATTAAGGCTAAGTTAGTTTGCATTTTCGATTTCTTACTTAATGTAGCTATATTTTTGTTGTGTCTTGGGACCACATCTGGCAGTGCTCAGGGCTTCTTCTTGGCTCTGCACTCAGGGATTACACTCTTCCTGGACTCGGGAGCATACTGGGTGCCACAAATCACACCCAGGTGGACTGTTTTCAAGGCAAGTGCCCTACCACGTGCATACTCTCCACCCCCAATATGCCTGGATATTTTAAGTTGGGGAGGCCCTATCTACAGAACTTTTAGAAATATCTTTTTGCATTATGTTTTCATTATTGTTATAGAACAATTAATGCCCATAATGTGATCTCAAAACTAATAGCATAATAGCCAGAAAAATAGCTCAATGAGATGAGCACATGCTTTGTAGTATCATTCCAGCTGAAATTCTTAACTGTCTTACACATTTCACTTACTGATTTCTGTTTTAGAAGTTCTTCTTTTCTAATGCATAAATACAAAAACTGAGTTGTTTCTATGTTATCTTTTAGATTGGGAATATTCATTTACAAACAGTGAATCTTCATCAAGGCAAGTCATGTATGAAGAATTACCCAGGGTATTGTCAATGGGAAAAAGCCATCTTGGTTACACCCTTGACTGGCCCCATTTGACAGATTATAAAAATGAGAAGAGGCATCAGAACCATGTGGGAAGTCAGGAGGTATGTTCGAGTGAACTGATCCTTACTCATAAAGAAATCTTAGCTGAAGATCAAAATAACAAATATGCTAAATCTTGGCAAACTTTGCATCAGGATGCAGTGCTGGATATAAAAAAGAGTTTTCCCATCAAAGAAAAAATTTATAAGTGTGAAACAGAAAAGAGAAGTTATCAGAAAAGATCTGTTAAAATGAAGCACACGAAGGTTTGTGTAGAAAAGAAACTTTTGAAATGTAGTGAATGTGAGAAACTCTTCCATCAGAGTTCATCTCTGACTCTTCATCAGCGAATCCATACCGGAGAGAAACCCTACATGTGTACCGAATGTGGCAAAACTTTCAGTCAGAGTGCGAACCTCGCACAACACAAACGAATACACACTGGGGAGAAACCTTACGAATGTAAGGAATGTAGGAAAGCCTTCAGCCAGAACGCACACCTCGCTCAGCACCAGAGAGTTCACACTGGCGAAAAACCGTATCAGTGTAAAGAATGTAAAAAAACCTTCAGCCAGATTGCTCACCTGACTCAGCACCAGAGAGTGCATACTGGAGAGAGACCCTTTGAATGTGCTGACTGTGGGAAGGCCTTTAGTAATGGCTCGTTTCTTGCTCAGCATCAGAGAATTCATACAGGAGAGAAGCCTTACGTATGCAGCGTGTGTGGCAAAGCCTTTAGCCACCGTGGATACTTAATTGTGCATCAAAGAATTCACACTGGAGAAAGGCCTTACCAGTGTCAGGAATGTAGGAAAGCCTTCAGCCAGTACGCACACCTAGCTCAACACCAGAGAGTTCACACCGGAGAGAAACCTTTCGAATGTAAAGTCTGCAGAAAAGCCTTCAGCCAGGTCGCGTACCTTGATCAACATCAGAGGGTCCATACGGGGGAGAAACCGTATGAATGTATTGAATGTGGGAAAGCCTTTAGTAATAGTTCATCCCTGGTACAACATCAAAGAAGTCATACTGGAGAAAAGCCCTACACGTGTAAGGAATGTAGAAAAACATTCAGCCAGAATGCAGGCTTGGCACAACACCGGAGAATTCACACTGGGGAAAAGCCTTATGAATGTAATATTTGTGGCAAAGCCTTTAGCTACAGTGGGTCTCTGACTCTACATCAAAGAATTCATACAGGAGAGAGACCTTTCGAGTGTAAGGATTGCAGAAAATCTTTCAGGCAGCGTGCACACCTTGCTCATCATGAAAGAATCCATACAGTGAAATCATTCTTGACTCTGTCCTCTCCCTCACACTCGATGCCCAATCAGTTGCCAAGACCTATAGGTTTTACCTCCTGAATAACCCCTGGAATCTGGTTACTTTACATCTCTTCATTTTGTCGAATATGCCATGATGTATTTGAGCTGGACTATGGAAATAACTTTCTAATTGGTCTTTCTGTATTTAACATTTTCTCTGTACTTTTTTCCCATATTGCAGCCAAACATGCATTTACATGTTTGTCATGAGCAGGGGAGATAGCTCAGGTGATAATGTATGGCATGTATGAGGCCCCAAGTTTGATCACCACTGAGGAATGTCATCCTGTATTGCTGAGTGTGGTCCTGATGTGCCCTAGCATCAACAGGTGGATCCTTGTGTATTAGAAAATTGATCAAGTCACTTCTCCCTCATCAAAGCCAGTTAGTGATATCTTAGAGCACATTCCAAAAATAGCCTACAACACATCCCTTTCCCAGTACTACTTTCCATCTACCTTCCAAACTCCTATATGATGTCACTATCATTTGTTAAAAATCTTAGCCAGAATTAAAAATTCACCACAGCATCAAGTAGGTTTGATTCCAGTCCTTTTCCATTTTTCTAGCCCTCTGATTTTAGGGAAACATTTTGCCATTTGTTATGGCCAGTTTTATATATGTACTGGGAGTAATAATGGTATTTCCTCAAGTTAAAAGGACTAAATTAGGTAGTGCTTGTAAACGCAGCAGAGTGCCTATGATAATCACTCAATATAAAAAAAGATACTGTATGAAGGGAGAGCTGAGCACCTGAGAAAGGCAGCAACAGATCAAATACTCAAGAGATTATAAAGATTTTGGAATAAAAACAAGAATCATTTTGGGAAAGGGGATTAGGGGGACTTGGGGCCCTTATGGTGCTCAGGAGCTACTCCAGATCTTGACTCTTCCCAAGGGACACTCACTCCTGATAGTACTTTGGGTTTATATGCAGTAACAGTCATCAAACCAGGGGTGACTACAGGCACAAGCAAGCACTTCACCCCTGTATACTCCTGCCCTGCACTGAGTTTTAAGTTAATATGAATACTTAGAGGTAAACAATTCACCACACACACCGAATTGTCACAGTTCCAACCACTCTCTTGTCTCATTTGACTTGTTTCACACTTTGTTTTTTTGGTTTTTTTGTTTGTTTGTTTTTTTTTTTTTGGTTTTTGGGCCACACCCAGTGACACTCAGGGGTTACTCCTGGCTATGCGCTCAGAAGTCGCCCCTGGCCTGGGGGACCATATGGGGCATGAGGGATCGAACCGTGGTCCGTCCAAGCTAGCGTGGTAAGGCAGGCACCTTACCTCCAGCGCCACCGCCCGGCCCCATGTTTCACACTTTAAACCACTTCCTGATTTCTGAAGACTTTGAGTGTAGTAATAATCAATTTACATAAAATTGTGGTACAAAAAATTATAAAGGTTTTGGGCTAGAGCAATAGTGCAGTGGTAGGGCGTTTGCCTTGCACATGGTTAATCCAGGACAGACCTGGGTTTAATCCTTGGCATCCCATATGGTCCCCTGAGCCAGGAGCGATTTCTGAATGCATAGCCAGGAGTAACCCCTGAGGATCACTGGGTGTAGCCCAAAAAAACAAAAAAAAGTATAAAGGTTTATGGATGAAAAGAAAACTTAGAGTTGAAGCGATTGCACAGGGCGTAAGGCATTTGCCTTGTGCACACTAGCCTACAACAGACCAAAGTTCGATCCCCCAACGTCCCATATGGTCCCCCAAGCCAGGGGCGATTTCTGAGCATATAGCCAGGAGTAACCCCTGAGCGTCACCGGGTATGCCCCCCCCCAAAAAAAAAGAAAACTTGAATAGACGCTTTATTCTGTAAGGGAAGATTTGGTTATATAGATGTTAGTAAGCCCAAATTACAGATTCCTTGTACCTGGGAAGATCCTAAGAACTTTTTTTAACCCAATTCTAAGAACTTTTGAAGCTTGAAACACTAAACATGCATGTGCAAATATATTCCCAATGAATATATAAGGGTCACAGTAAGGATATAAGACTCAGCACACTCAAAACTACATTTCAAGGGATAGTTCAGAAGGGAAGGCACTTGCCTTGCACATGATGATCCAAGTCCAATCCCTGGAATCCTATATGGTCCTGAGCCTGCTAGGAGTAACCTAGGAGCACCACTGAGTATGTCCTCCAAAAAAAAAAAAAAAACAAAAAAAAACAAAAACAAAAAAACAAGATTATGTGCCTGTGTAGGGATATTACTAAGACATCAAATACAGGGGCTTGAATGAGTAGGACATAGTCTTGCATGTGGCTAACTAGGGTTTGATCCCTGGCACCCCATATGTTCCCCTGAACACCACTAGAAGTGATCCCTGTGATAAGGTTCTGAGCACTTCTGGGTGTGGGCAAAAAACAGTACAAGTGCCAGTTTTTAAAATATTACAGCTAGATGGAGTGATAGCACAGCGGGAGGGCATTTTCCTTGTATGCAGCCGATCCAGGATGGACGGTGGTTTGAAACTTGGCATCCCTTATGTTCCCTGAGCCTGCCAGGAGCAATTGTTGTTGTTGTTGTTGTTTGGGCCACTCCCGGTGGTGCTCGGGTTACTCCTGGCTATCTGCTCAGAAATCGCTCCTGGCAGGCATGGGGACCTCATGGGACACAGGGATTCGAACCAACCACCTTAGGTTCTGGATTGGCTGCTTGCAAGGCAAACACCACTGTGCTATCTCTCTGGGCCCGCCAGGAGCAATTTCTGAATGCAGAACCAAGAGTAACCCCTGAGCGCCACCGAGTGTGACCCCCCCCAAAAAAAAGTTAGGGGGGCTGGAGTGATAGTACAGCAGGTAGAGCATTTGCCTTGTACACAGCTGACCAAGGTTCCATCACTGGTGTCCTATGGTTCTCTAAGCTAACCAGGAATAACCTCTGAGTAGCCCCAGATGTAGCCCCAAAACAAAACAACAACAACAACAAAAAACAAATCTAGAGAAAATTGGGTCCAGAGAGCATGAAGGTAGACCATTTGCCTTCCATGCAGAAGGATGGTAGTTCAAATCCCAGCATCCCATATGGTCCCCTGAGCCTGTCAGGAGTGATTTCTGAGCATAGAGCCAGGAGTAAAGTGTGACCCCCGCAAAAAAAAAATCTAGAGAAAATTGTTTCAACAGTCTTATCAAATTCATATCTTTAACAAAACAGTCTGGCAAATCACTTGCAAAATGGATCCTCTATTTCCCTATGCCCAAAGATGATGAGGCAATAGGTGGCTAATGGACACATGATAGGCACTATGTCTCAAGATCAGAAGAAGTACAAGTCAAACTAATTGTTTTCAATATCAGATTGGAAAAGACTGAAAACAGAAAAGGATACTTTTCTGAAGTGATGTGAGGGAATGTACTTTTCTTTTTTTTTTTTTTCTTTTTTTTTGTGGGTCACACCCGGCAGTGCTCAGGGGTTACTCCTGGCTCCATGCTCAGAAATTGCTCCTGGCAGGCACGGGGGACCATATGGGGCACCGGGATTCGAACGGATGACCTTTTGCATGAAAGGCAAATGCCTTACCTCCATGCTATCTCCCGGGCCCCAGGAATGTACTTTTCTGAGAAACATCAACATCAGTTTTCACTGATTGGAGGCTTGAAAAATAGCACAATGAGTAGGGTACTTGTCTTGCAAGTGGCCAATCCAGGTTCAATCCCCAACACCCGAAACTCACTAGAGTGATCCCTGAGTACTGCCAGGTGTAGAAAAAATATAGATAACAATACCTACAAATTAATAAGTAAAGGAATACTAAACGAATATAAACAAATGAAAGACTGCACAAATTACTAAATACATGTGGTCAAAGTCCCTACTTTACCTAGGACTAGAGATTTAAATCATGTAATATAAAAAATTGACATTTATATGGAATTATTTCATCACTGTCATTTTGGAAACAAAGAAGTTTAAAATTTTTTACTTACAGGCGTTTTTGGAGGTCAACAATTAGCACTCTAGAAACTACATTTACTTAATAGAAACTACATTTCTATTAATATAGGCATGACTAGACATACTAGCAACAATTTAAAAAGCAACCAATATAATTTAATTAAAAGACTTTGATTAGGGCCGGAGCTATAGCACAGCAGTAAGGCATTTTTCTTGCACGTGGCCAACACAGGAAGGACCCAAGTTCGAATCCCAATATCCCATATGGTCCCCGTAGTGCCACCGGATGTGACACAAAAACAAAAACAAAAGACATTGATTAGGGACCGTAACTGTGGCACAAGCGATAGGACATTTGCCTTGCACACAGCTAAACTAGGATGAACCATGGTTCGATCCCCCGGCATCCCATATGGTCCCCCAAGCCATGAGTATTTTCTGAGCCCATAGCCAGGAGTAACCCCTGAGCATCACCGGCTGTGCCCCCCAAAAGACAAAATATATAAAATTAAAGGAAATTCTGGACATATTCTACTGGTAAATTTCATCTGGGGAGAGTCATAGGATTGGATTATAATAATTTAAAATTAACTATGAGAGGGGGCCATAGTGATAACACAGTGGGTAGGTCATGCATGGGTTCAATCCCCAGTATCCCATATGCTCCCCTAAGCCTGCCAGGAGCAGTTTCAGTGCAGAGCCAGAAGTCTGAGCCACACCAGGTATGAAACCCCCCTCCCAAAATAAGTAACTTATGAGAAAGACAAATTTAGAGAGAACAAGAGAAGAATTACAGTGAGAGTTGATAACCAAAATCTAAACCTTTTGGACTTAGAGTAATTCTCATTGATTTTAAGATCCTCCCATGCAGAGATTCAAGTCAGCTTTCCAATGAGAAAAATATCTGCAGTGAAATAACACTCTGAGGACTATCTCCTGTAGAAAGACAGCTTAGGATCATACATAAATTAAAATCTGATGATAAAATCAGGATATGAGATAGCACTATAGTCCAGAGTGTGGAAAGTTTGAAAAAACTGGAAGTGTTCATCTGAAAAGTGAATGGTGCATTTGGAAAGGGTGAGGGAATGTTTTCATCACATCCAGCATTCAAGTTTCCCTCATGAACTCCCCCAAACCAAAGTACGTGCACACACACACACACACACACACACACACACACACACACACACACACACACACACACAGATACTAGACTTTCAGAAACTTTGGAATAAAGGAGGGCTCAGATAACTAAAATTAAAACAAAACATGACAGTATCATTAAAAGGGGAAAATACCATCTTACAGCACTCAATCAAACTATTCCTTCTTTTAATCAATATTTTATCCGTGGGAAGAAAAAATGGTTAAAAAATTAAGTCAGAGATCTATGCCATGGGCAACACTCCAGGGCTCAAGAACCAATGCTTGGATTCAGGCTCTGGCACTACTTGGGCCCCTGAGTACCAACAGGTGTAAACCCAATTCTCAACATTAAAAGGCCCACTGGGGCCACAGTGATAGCACAGTGGAGAGGGCATTTGCCTTGCATGTGCCCAACTTGGGACAGACCCGGCTTTGATCCCTGGCATCCCATATGACTTCCCCGAGCCTGCCAGAAGCAATTTCTGAGTGCAGAGCCACAAGTACCCCTGATCACAACTGTGCCCCTCCAAAAAGGGTTACAGAGATAGTATAGCACGTACTGTACTGTACTGTACTTTGATCTCAGCACTACATAGGCTCCCCCCGAGCACTGCTGGATGTAACCCAAAGCCAAAAGTAAACTAAAAAAAAAGAGAAACAGTGTTGACTGCTTTTGCAAAATGCTTATTTATTTGATTCTACACTTCTGGTGAAGATACAATTATTAGGAAAATATTTTCATCGGTAACACTAAAAAGAGAGACAAAATACATGAAACTTTTGAGTTCAAAATAAGAGTATTCAACAATGGAGGAGTTCTGAGAAGTGGAAGCAAATGTGGTGATCTCTATGTTTGACCCAGGTGACTACAGATTTTTGTTTGACTTTGTTTTGGGACCACACCCAGCTGTGCTCAGGGCTTACTTCTGTCTTAGCACTTAGGGATCCCAACTAGAAGGCTTGCAAAACTATGTGTGGTGCTAGCGATCGAACCCAGACCATCTGCATGTAAGACAAGCACCCTGCCTGCTGTATTATCACTCCAGGCCTCAATGTGGCTAGACTTTAAAGAGTAAAATGTCGGCTAATAGTGGCCATGGGATCTCCAACTGCATGCTAGAGCAAACTGGAGAGTCTTTGACAGTACTTGTAGCTGCCAGTACTTGTAGCTGCCACTCGCCTTTCCTATAAATTCAGTTTCTGGGCCCAAAGCATATTTCCAGTAGATATGTATTGGATCAATTGTACTATGTATTACTCTTTTATTAATCTTAACATTTTTCTTATAGGTCACATCCATATTTTTGAGTATCTGACAAAGATAGCTTGTCTTTGTTGGTCCTTTAAAGGTAAAGTTAAAATTTTGAAACTTTTCCTGACCCTCCTTCTCCCTTTCCCATCAGATCTAACCACACTGGTCTTGATGGTCGCAAGAGGAGGAATAGTAATACTGAATCTGACCTCACAGGGCTCATAGTCTGCCATGTAAGCACATGGCTAGTTTCAGACAAGGTTGAAGAAAAAAAAAAAGAGTAAAATGTCAGCACAAAATAAAGCCAATAGCTGCAGAATTTTTACTATTTTTACATGAGTTGGTAAAGAGTAGTAAGTTTTTTAAAAATGAAATGGCTGGGAACTGGTGAGGTGGCGCTAGAGGTAAGGTGTCTGCCTTGCAAGCGCTAGCAAAGGAAGGACTGCGGTTCGATCCCCTGGCATCCCAAATGGTCCCCCCAAGCCACAGGCAATTTCTGAGCACTTAGCCAGGAGTAACCTCTGAGCATCAAATGGGTGTGGCCCAAAAAAAAACAAACAAAAAAAAAAGAAATGGCTGAAGAACTATCACAGCTGCTACCTGTGGATGACATCCTATATGGTCCCCCTGATCCCTCTCAGGAATAATGCAGAGAGCCAGCAGTAAGCACTTAGCATCACTGGGGTGTCCCCAATATATATACACCCATATATATGTGTATATATATTTTATATTCAATAAAGATCACTGGGAAAATCTCAAATGTTTAGAACTTAAATATGTAGCCCAAAACTTTGTAACACATGCATCAAAACAAAAATAAAAAGATAGAAGTTGATAGAATTAAATGAAACTTAAGACACAGCTATCAAAATGTAAGATATAACTAGAAGTACTTAGAAAATATGGTAACATTAAATATATTCCAAAAGGTCTAGTCAAATTTTTACTATAAGAAATGAAAAAAATTGGGCCAGTGGTGGCGCTAGAGGTAAGGTGCCTGCCTTGCCTGTGCTAGCCTTGGACGGACCACTGTTCCCCAAGCCAGGAGCGGCTTCTGAGCGCATAGCCAGGGGTAACCTCTGAGCATCATTGGGTGTGGTCCAAAAACCAGAAAAAAAAAAGAAAAAAGAAATAAAAAAGAAAAGAAATGAAAAAAATTGAGTGGTGAAAATCAAAGTTAGTATAGGAATGCAGAAAATGGTTAGAAACCAATGAAATAATAAACAGAAAGAATAGGTCAGAGTGTTTGGAGTCACACCTGACAGTACTCAGTACTCCTGGTGGTGCTCAGGGAATTCTATGTGGTATCAGAGATCGAACAAAGGTTGATCATATGCAAGTAAACACATTACCCCTTATTCTATCTCTCTGGCACCTGAAAGATGTGGTCATGAATGCTTCCTATACAAGAGATAGATGCAAAATAGTCTCACTCATCTATGGGTTTTAAGAAAAATAAAAGACATTTTTGCAATAATTCTCAGAGACAAAAGAGAGGAGGGCTGGAAGATTCAGCTCATGACATGATGTAATTGCCTATGGTCGCCCACAACATGAAGCTCACCACAAAGAGTGGTGAGTGCAGTTAGAGAACTATCATAACAATGTGAGTGAATGAGGGAATTAGAAAGCCTGTCTTGAATACAGGTGTGGGTGGGTGCGGAGGTGGGAGATTTGGGACATTGGTGATGGGAATGTTGCACTGGTGAAGGGAGGTGTTCTTTACATGACTGAAATTCAACTACAATAATATTTGTAATCAAGGTGTTTAAATAAAGACATTGATAAAAAAAAAAAACAGGGCTGGGCGGTGGCGCTGGAGGTAAGATTCCTGCCTTGCCTGCGCCTGCCTAGGACAGACCGCGGTTCAATCCCCCAGTTTCCCATATGGTCCCCCAAGCCAGCAGCGACTTCTGAACACATAACCAGGAGTAACCCCTGAGTGTCACCTGGTGTGGCCCAAAAACCAAAAAAATAAAAAAATTTAAAAAAAACAAAAATTATAATAGGATACATTACATATTATACCTATAATATATGTGACATTTTAATATCATATATGTAACTTATCACTGATGTAATATAAATAGATTACATATCAATTCAAAAAAAAAAGAAAGTCATATATTTGCTTTTGGCACTTTGTGGATGCCATGACATTATCTTCTAGTTTTCAGTATTTCTGAGAAGTCTTCACCAATTCTTTATTTTGGTTCCTCTTTAGATCTTACTTTTATCATTTATTTTCTCTCTTCCTTGAGATTCCAATTATTTATCACAACTCTTGAATGCTATTGTGTCACACACATGAACCATTTAATATGGATGATTTTTTTTTTTCTGTTTTGTTGTTTGGGTCACACCCAGCAGCGCTCAGGGGTTACTCCTGGCTCTACACTCAGAAATCACTCCTGGCAGGCTTGGGGGACCATATGGGATGTTGAGATTCGAACCAATGTCCTTCTGCATGCAAGGCAAACGCCCTACCTCCACACACTCTCTCTGGCCCCAGTTTGGATGATTTTTACTGACTTCATTTATTTATTCTTTCCTTTTTCCTGGCTTTCTGAAGGGTTAGGATACCGGTGAGTTTATTGAAAGCATTGTCTTTGAAACTGTGCTCACTTCAAATATTTCGATTTCTTATAGTTCTAATGTACTTTTATAAAAAAAATCTTCCAACTTTTGTGTACCTAGGATATTCCTGTTATTCCTTCAACATCATCAACCATCTCCAAAAGCAATCCCTGCCCTATGCCTTTATTACCATGAAGTTGATTGTCCTGTTTTCTAGAGAAATAATACAGCAGGTAGAGCAATTGCCTGACACATGGTCAAACCCCTAGTACCACATATAGTCCCCCAAGCACAGCCGAGAGTAATCCCTAGAGACACAGTCAGAAGCAAACTCTGAGCAGAACGGGATATAGCTTCCAAACCAAAAATCAATAAATAAAACAGAATTGAGAGCCACTGAGGATAAATCATAACCCATTTAGTTTGAATTATCAAGTTCAACTTTGAAATGGGTCAACAGCAACTATTTCAAAATACAGTTTTTCTCCAAAACAGCTATTGTGGAAGTCTAATACAGTACAGAAAGAGTACAACTGCATATAACCCAATTACCAAAATATTCTCCTGGATTTATTTCTTACATATTTTGCACAAACTGAAAAGAGAGAAACTGAAAGCCACACGGCAAACAGGTAATAAGAGCCTGGGATACAAATCCATAAGTAAGCTTGTTACATAGATACATAAATTACCACAAGTTGCCATACAAAGCACAAAAGCTATTTTTTTTACAGTTACAGAAGCTGTAAGTCTGAGAGGAGGATGCCAGCACAGTGGATAGAGATGAGAATCATTTTCCTTGCATGAAGACAGCTGCCTCCCACCTGGTCTTCATGGCAGACAGCACATTGCTGGCATCCCTTTTTCTAAAGACACTCTTCTGGAAATGCTACTTTCCAAAGGCCTCATTTCCAAGGCTAGATTGCAATATATGAATTTTGGAGGGACAAATTTAGTCCAAAACACTCCATATACGAGTCACTTAATACACAACAATGTTCTTACATGAAAATACCAATATTTGTTATATAAATATAAATACTATTTTTTCAAAGGACACAAAAACAATTTCTCCCTGCTTTAAAATTTTTCTTCACATATCATAATATCATAATTGATATCCTTATATATTTAAAGACAATTGATCTTTATTCTTAGTCATTAAATTCCATGAGCTTAAAGTGGCACTCTGGTTTTCAGGAAGTCCCACATATGTGGTAGTTCAAAGTTCTAATGAATAAATTATTCAGATTCAAAATCCCATCCACAAAAAATAAACTTCACAGTTTCACTTTTTTACAAGACCAATGAGACATTAAAACTACATACTAAACATTAGAAATTCTTTATCAAATGAAGAATTATTTTTACTAAAATGATTTTATCTTACTGCTTTAAAATTAAGACATAAGACATACAGTAAGATCATCATCTCAGCTGATTTCAAATACTTGGGTCAAAAGTCATCAATAACTTTTGCTCTTTGGCTCTCAAATTGGGACATATTGTCAAAGAATCCCATTTTAACAAAGTGTTAAAATGTGCATTTCCCATGCTTCTGTGGCTACCAACTTTCTGATAGCCTCACTCTTTGATTTTATTTACTTAAAGTGACCTTAGGCTTTTTCTTCAGAATGAGAATTCTGATGTCGAATCAAGGAAGAGCTCCGGCTATAAGCCTTCCCACACTTACTGCATGCATAGGGTTTCTCAGAAGAATGGCTGCGCTGATGCCGAATAAGATCAGACCCACTGCTAAATGCCTTTCCACATTCGTTACACTCGTAGGGCTTCTCGCCGGTGTGACTTCTTTCATGTAGAATGAGGGATGTGCGTTGACTAAAGGCCTTCTCACATATTTTACACGTGTACGGCTTCTCTCCGGTGTGAATTCTTTCGTGTTGGGCAAGGTGTGCACTCTGGCTGAAGGCCTTCCCACACTGGTCACATTCATATGGCCTGTCTTCAGTGTGAATCCTCTTATGTCGTGTAAGAGATATTCGATGGCTGAAGGCTTTCCCACAGTCCTCACACTGATAAGGTTTTTCTCCAGTATGAATTCTTTGATGCTCAATAAGGAAAGATTGGCGACCAAACACTTTACTGCACTTGTTGCATTTGAAAGGCTTCTCTTCAGAATGAATGTTCTGATGTATCTTAAGGTTTGCAGTTCCAGAAAACATCTTCCCACATTCCTTACATTCAAACAGTTTCTTTTTCCTTGCATGAATTTTCTGATGTTGAGTAAAGGATGAGTATCGATTATAGATCTTCTCACATTTATTGCATTCATATACTTTCTTGCAAGTTTTAGTTCTTAGGTGTAGAATAAGGGTTGAAAGTCGCTTGAAGGTCTTCTTACATTTATAACATTTAATGGATTTCTTTGACATGTGAATTCGCTGATGAAGCACAATGGATGAAATCCTACTAAAGGATTTCCCACATTTCCTGCATCTATAAGGATTCTCAAATTGGAGAGTTTTCTTCTGTAGATGCTGACTTAAGGCTTTTTCTTTTTCATAGGTTTTCTCTCCAGTATGACATCTTTTATGTTTAACAAGGATTGATTTCTTATTGAAGCGTTTTTGACATTTATTGCACTTGTGTGTTCTCTTTCTACTGTGAATTTTCGTATGCAGTAAAAAAGATGACTTATGAGTGAAGGCTTTCCCACATTTTCTACAATGGCGGGCATTCTCAACCACATGAATTTTCTGAGGTACAGCAAGAGGTGAGTGACTCAAGATGACCCCACAGTCAGTTTCTCTTTCATTATGAGTTTTCCCATGTAGAATGAGAGTTGTTCTTTGAATAAAGTTTTTCCCACATTCATCACATTCATGAAATTTCCTAAAACTATGAATTTTCTGATGAATAATTAGGGATGATATCTGTCTGAAAGTTTTTCTGCAATTACTGCATTCATAAAGCTTCTCTTCAGCATGAGAATTCTGATGGAGTTTCAGAGATACACTATTACTAAAGGTTTTCTCACAGTCACTGCATTTTAAAGATTTCTTCCCTAAATGAACTTTCTTAGATTTTAGTTGAACTGAATTATTTTTGCAGTCTTTCTTTCTCATGGAAACTTTTTGTAGTACAGAAACTGGTTTTTGACAGATGTTTTGCCCATCTTTGCTGCAATGATTTGAAGGTAACTTCTTGGTCCCACCTTTAGACCCTGAGTTTGAAAGACAGCAGATTGCATTTTGTTTACCTGGGTTGAAGAATGCAGATTCTATGCAGTCATTATCTTTACTAACCATCATAATAATGATGATGATAAGTAGAACAAAAACTTTGGTTTTGTTTTGGGGCCACACCTGGCGGTACTGAGGGATGACTCTTGGCTCTGTACTCAGGGATCCCTCCGTTGGTGCTCAAGGGATCATACGTCGTGTCAAGGATTAAACCCATATCAGTCATGTGCAAGGCAAGCATCCTCTCCACTGTACTGTTGCCCCAACACACAAACGCTTTTTACTGTCAATTTGGGGAGAGAAGTTGGGCCACATTCAGACATGCTGAGGCATAATCCTCCTAGCTCTGTGCTAGTGATCCCTGAGGATCACTCTTGGCATTGCTCCAAGAATATCATATGTGGTTCTGGGCATAGAACTGGGGTAGTTACATGCAAAGCAAGTGCCTTGACCCCCTGTACCAGCTTTAAATAAGTTTCCCTGATCTCCAACTCTTTTTAATGTATACTACATAATAATATGTATTATAGATATATATAATTCCAATATTATACAAATATTTAATAACTTGGGAATACAGGAAGTTTTCATTCTGAAATGAATAAAAGTTTATTTATAGAATAAATTCATAGCATAGGTCATATTAAACTCTGTAGGCTATTCAGTAAATGAATGCTGTTTTATTAAAATGTATAAAAAAGCCAAATGGTTGACTAACAATACATACAAAAGGTAAATTTACCTACATACAGAGAGTAAATTAATGGTGGTGGGGATGGGGTTCAGTGTAAATGGACATAAGGGATTTTATTGAGCCTATAAAAATGTCCTAAAACTGGAATGTGGTATGGCTACATTTTTGGTAAATTTATTTTTTAATTCTATATTTAAGATAGATGAATTTCATGATATAAAATATACTTCAACAGAGTTAAAAATTTGGGGGTTGGGGACCCATCCAGCGGTGCTCACGGTTACATCTGGCTGATGTTAGGGATCAAACCCAGGTTGGTTGATTGCAAGACAAATGCCCTACCTGCTGTACTATCTCTTTGGTGCCCTAGAGTTAGACATTTTTTTTGTTTGTTTTTTTGGGTCACACCCGGCAGTGCTCAGGGGTTACTCCTGGCTCCATGCTCAGAAATTGCTCCTGGCAGGCACGGGGGACCATATGGGGCACCGGGATTTGAACCGATGACCTTTTACATGAAAGACAATAGCGTTACCTCCATGCTATCTCTCCGGGCCCTGAGTTAGACATTTTAAGAAGTCTTAAAATTATTAAAATAATAACTAGATTTCATTTTCTTGTAAAATAAGCTTAAGAACTGCTGCTTCATCCTGCAAAAAGCCAAACAAACTTTTTAAAAATGGCAATCAGGCTGGGAGGTGGCGCAGGAGGTAAGGTGCCTGCTGCCTTGCCTAGGACGGACCACGGTTCGATCCCCCGGTTCCCATATGGTCCCCAGTGCCTGCCAGGAGCGACTTCTGAGTGCATAGCCAGGAGTAACCCCTGAGTGTCACTGGGTGTGGCCCAAAAACCAAAAAAAAAATGGCAATCAGAGGGCGGGAAAGATAGCATGGAGGTATGGCATTTGCCTTTCAGGCAGAAGGACGGTGGTTCAAATCCCAGCATCCCATATGGTCCCCTATGCCTGCCAGGGGCGATTTCTGAGCATAGAGCCAAGAGTAACCCCTGAGCGCTGCCAGGTGTGACCCAAAGACCAAAAATAAATACATACATGCATACATAAATAAATAAAAATGGCAATCAGCTCGCCAGTTCTGCTTGGTTTCATAAGAGTGGGGAGGACATAAGGCAAACTGCCACCCAAGACTAAACACACAGATGAAGAAAATGCAGCTGTGGCTCAGAAGAGCAGAGACTCAAAAGGGAAGTCTGTGTCTGGGCAGGGAAACCTAAAGTGAAAGATTTCTGGAGGCTTCCTGAAGTCTTAATTGCAGTAGTCATAGTGACTACCCATAATTTTGTAAGATTTAGTTCCAGGAGCTTAAATAAATCTCACACTAAATATCAGTGGAAGGTTCAGGGCTGCCAGCAGAACCACTCTGAAAAGATACTGATCTCACAGTTCCTTTTAACAAGTTTTCCTTGAGTAAAAACTGCAATAATACAAATCGAGGGGCCCGGGAGATAGCATGGAGGTAAGGTGTTTGCCTTTCATGCAGAAGGTCATCGGTTCGAATCCCGGTGCCCCATATGGTCCCCCGTGCCTGCCAGGAGCAATTGCTGAGCATGGAGCCAGGAGTAACACCTGAGCACTGCTGGGTGTGACCCCAAAAAAAAACAAAAAAAAAAAAGAACACAAATTGAGGGGGCCGGGCGGTGGCACTGGAGGTAAAGTGCCTGCCTTACCTTGTGCTAACCTAGGACCACGGTTCGATCCCCTGGTTCCCCATATGGTCCCCCGTGCCTGCCAGGAGCGACTTCTGATCAGATAGCCAGGAGTAACCCCTGAGCGTCACCGGGTGTGGCCCAAAAACCAAAAAAAAAAAAAAAAAAAGAATACAAATCGACATTTCAGCTACTAGCAAAGTCTAACCTGAAGAAGCAAAATGTCCAATTCAAACTGGTTCTCAACAGCCTGTCTCACTTAACAGAAAACAATAATAACAAACAAACAGAATCTGGGGCCAAGTAATAGTATAGCAGGGAGGGTGCTTGCCTTGTACTTTGACAACCAGACTCCATTCCTCACATCTCATCCCCTGAGCACTGCCTAGAGTAATTTCTGGGTGTGGCCCAAAAAACAAACCAACAACAACAAAAAAGAAAACTCAAAATAAATTGTCATATACTGTGATGTCAATGAAAAAATGCCTTTTATGCGATAGTTAGATGACATGACAGGCAAAGAAAGAACAAAACAATTTTCCATGTATTTTTTGAAAACTGAAAAACAAAGAGAGTAAAGACTGAAAACATAGAAACTGAGAAAGAGGAAAAAACTACATATTTAATGGAAATGAGAGAGAAAGTAAAGAAGCAAAGACTGAGAATTTCCCCTAAATTAACAACTGATATCAAGTCACAGATCTAACACCTCAGAGTTCCAAATACACTAAGAAACTCACACATGGGCATATCATATTGAAACTGCAGTAAACTATAGATAAAATCACCAAAACAGTAAGAAGAAATGATTTCACTCACAGGAATAAAAATAATTACATACAACTCCTCAAACCATGCAAGAAAAGTGATTGTAAAATATCAAAACAAAGGGATTTACCCTCTCACAGATTCACCTCTCACACATCTGCATCTACCTTTACACAGATTCTTTACTTAGCCAGAGTTTCTGTCACTCACCTGAGCCCCTGTTTCTTCTCAATGGCTCTGCCATCCATGGCGCCTTCCCCTTCTCCAGTAAAGTGATCAAATTTGGCCTTCGAGAAACAAGTCCTGCACATGGAAAAAACATTAGAATTGGATCTGATGGGGGCACCTGATGTCAGAGCCCAGTCCTGTGTCAACGAAAAGAAGTTGTATATCACAAAGGGTTAGAGAATGGAAAGGAGCAGTGGTAACATTTCAAAGTCTCCAAAGTGAACTATTTTCTTGGAAATAGAAATTAATTTCTGAGATTAATTATCAAGTTACTGTCTTTCAGTATAAAAAACCAGGTACTGTATTCACTCCTATCTCAGAAGACTGAGTTCCATCCCCTAAAGCCTGGAGTTCCCAGATTCTTCCCTTTGTCACCCAATCCCAGTATGACAGCTATTCCCTGTAATAATCTGTTTTTTTGGCAGTCACTATTCATCCATCATTTTACCATATCTGTTAAGTCAATTTTCTACATTGTTTTGAGTGCCAGAAACTAAATCAGAGCTCAAACATGCAAGGCAAACATGCAATTCCCTGCCACTGAGTTTTCCAGTCTTAATCCTTTAGATTCAATTCTCTCTCATCAATTGGAATGTGCTCAAGAGGTTTATATATAGGTACCCTATATAGGTGACTACCAATTCCACTCCTAGGCATGAACCGAGAAATAATATAGAACTATGCGAAAACTTGTATGTTGAAATTTATTTAAGCATATCTGTAGTGAAAAAAAGCCTAAAGAGTGAATAAATATGGGTTCTTCAGTCATTAAAAAGGTATCAAGGGGTCCGGGAGATAGCATGGAGGTAAGGCGTTTGCCTTTCATGCAAAAGGTCATCAGTTCGAATCCCGGTGCCCCATATGGTCCCCCGTGCCTGCCAGGAGCAATTTCTGAGAATGGAGCCAGGAGTAACCCCTGAACACTGCCGGGTGTGACCCAAAAACCAAAAAAAAAAAAAAAAAAAAAAAAAAAAAAAAAAAAAAAAAAAAAAAAAAAGGTACCAAAATGCTACATGTAGGAGACCCCTGAGAACACTGTTAGTTGGGGAAAAATTATACTAAAGTTCCATTTCTATTAAATGCCAATAATCGACAAATTCATAGACAAAGAGTAGATTGCCTAATCTGGGGGTAGAGATGATTGGGCCTGGGGAAATGAATGGAGACTGTTAATGGGAGTTATGTTTCTTTGCTTAAAAAACTCTCCTGAGCCGGAGAGATAGCATGAAGGTAGGATGTTTGTCTTGCATGCAGAAGGACGGTGATTCAAATCTCGTCATCCCATATGGTCCCAAAGCCTGCCAGGAGTGATTTCTGAGCATAGAGCCAGGAGTAACCCCTTAGCACTGCCGGGTGTGACCCAAAAAACAAAAAACAAAACAAAACAAAACAAAAAAGTATATGAATTAAATTTCAAGAAAGCTCTGGAGTGACTTGTTTTCCTGTCCAAAAACCAGGATCCACATCCTTGCTGGACCAGCTGTAGGTTGTTGTGGAGTGCCTTACCCACAGAGAACAGGTTCTGGTAGTTTTCCAACATGACATCTTCATACAATTTCTTCTGAATGGGACTCAGCCACTCCCACTCCTCCTGGGAGAAGTAGATGGCCAGATCCCCAAACGTCACTGGTGCCTGCAGTGGAAGATCATATTTCCTTTTACAATGAGCTTGTTCTTCCACATTCCTGGGGAGCATAAGCCCAGTACCCCCAAAATAGCAGATATCCCAGAAATATATGGAGTTTTGGGGTCAAAAGGGACAGTTGGAGGCCAGAGAGATAGCACAGTGGTAGGGCATTTGCCTTGCATGCAGCCGACCCAAGATGAACCGTGTTTCAAATCCCACCATCCCATATGGTCCCTCGTGCCTGCCAGGAGCAATTTCTGAGCGCAAAGTCAGGAGTAAACCCTGAGTGCCACCAGGTGTGACCCAAAAAACAAAAACAAAAACAAAAAAAGGGGACAGTGGTTATCTATCGTTTGTTGGGACCAATCATCTATATGGTTCTGTTTCCTAAAAATGTCATTCTACTTCACCTTAGCCAGTGATTGGGGATCAAAGTAGTGTTCCTATTGAGGTCTTGGGGACCATGTGATTTACTGTATCTAGTAAATGGAAAAGTTGGGGTTCATTCTAAATTGTTCGACTTCTAGCTCATGCTCATAACCTCTAGTTCTCTAAAGAGCATGTAAAATATGTGTCAAATGACAAAGGTTTTTCAGCAGATGCAGTCAGTTAAAACTAGCTAATTTCGGGGCCCGGGAGATAGCATGGAGGTAAGGCGTTTGCCTTTCATGCAAAAGGTCATCGGTTCGAATCCCGGTGCCCCATATGGTCCCCCGTGCCTGCCAGGAGCAATTTCTGAGCATGGAGCCAGGAGTAACCCCTGAGCACTGCCGGGTGTGACCCAAAAACCAAAAAAAAAAAAAAAACCTAGCTAATTTCAAAGCATGACAGCTGTCCTACGTTATACCAATGGGTTATGCAAATAATTCAATGGATTCAATCACAGAAGTCCTTAAGAGTGCATCTGGTGGGGCCAGAGAGATAGCACAATAGTAGGGCATTTGCCTTGCAAGCAGCTGATCCAGGATGGATGGTGGTTTGAATCCTGGCATCCCATATGGTCCCCCATGCCTGCCAGGAGCAATTTCTGAGCACAGAGCCAGGAGTAACGCCTGATTGCTGCCTAGTGTGACCCAAAAAACCAATAAATAAATAAATAAATAAATAAATAAATAAATAAATAAATAAATAAATAAAATGTATCTGGTGACAGAAGAGGAACTCAGAAAGGGAACTCAGGGAGATTAGGAGCTGGCATGGGATTAAACCTACTCCCATAAGCTTTTATGAAAGAAGGAAGCCACAAGGCAGACATAAGAAGGAACTGAATTCTGCCAATAACCAGTGAATTTTGAGGAGAACGACGTCCAGATAAAGCCACAGATGGCAAAAATTATACTCTAGCCTGGGACACAGAGGGAAGACCCAGCTAATAATTCCTGAATGCCACGGTCTGTGAACTTGGCTGTGTGTACCACAAATTGAACCCAGGGTGGCCTAACACATACGAGACACATTCTCTGCCCCTAACACTCATCACTGTACTACTGATTTTTGTTTGTTGTTGTTTTTTTTTTTGAGTCACACCCGGCAATGTTCAGGGGTTACTCCTGGCTCTATACTCAGAAATTGCTCCCCGAAGGCTTGGGAGACCATATGGGATGCTGGGATTTGAACCACTGACCTTCTGCATGCAAGCCAAAATTTGCCTTACCTACATGCTATCTTTCCAGCCCCTGGATTACTGTTTTAATTAGCCAGGTTTGTGAGTTTATTACAGCACCAACTGTGCACAAATACAGTGAATGGAGACAAGTAAAGTCTCTGTTATGAGAAATACCATTCAAACAGAATCAAAGCGTCACTTTGATCAAGTGACATGACGAGGCATGCTTATTACAGGCTTACGACCTCCTTACACCAGCTCCAATGCATACATTGGGAACACATGTTAGGCTCTCAAAGTCAGTTCTGTGTCCCCATTGTAAAGGCATGTATGAGGAAACAAAGCACAAACCCCTGGTAATGTCAGAGGCTAACTGTGGCATGTTACAGGGACTCCCTCTCAGCATCACAGCCACCTGGAAAATGCAGTGTATCTGGACATCCCCTGGGGTGGGCTCTACTCCAAGGACCCACAGAGACCCTGAATAAAAGACAAACAACAGTGCACACTGAGTGACCTCATGGGTCACTGGAGTTCTTCTCCCTCTTCCCCCCCAACTTTCCACAGTAAGAGGAGGAAGTCAGGGACTGAGCCACAGTTGAGTCCTGTCAGGCAGGAGAGCAAATGGCCTGATGGTGAGGAAAGACTGAAAGCAGCAGACTCCTCCTTACCTTTGCCTTGGATCGCCCTCGTGTCGCTGGCATCCTTCCTTCTGGCTGAGCGTCCACCAGAATAGAGGGCTGGGAAGAAAAGAAATAGTGAGATACAGGGGGGTCTGAATGGTCCTAGACATACATATGCACAAGGTGAGACAGCTACAGTTTTCTTGCCCTTTCTTGGGCTCAGCAGGGCAACAGCACAAACTATCTGCCATGAGCCATGCAGGCAGCTACTCATCCATCTAGTTAGTATGAACTGAGAACATCAATGGACTGACAGCCACTTTGACAGGGGTAGTGAAGTTCACATGGGACATGGTGCTAGAGAATCTGGGGGTGTTCTGGGAATTCTGACACATGGGTGCCCTTCCTGGCAAACCCTAATAGAGGATCCACTGTGCAGTGTGGGGTGGGGTGCAGGGAGGAATTGATGCCTTGGTTCCATCTCTGGAAAATGACACTTAAATTGTAACCCAAACAAACAAAAATGTAATAGGGACTGAAGCAATACTACAGCAGGTACAATGCTTGCCTTGTATGCCACCAACCGGGTTCAATCCCTGGCACCTTATACATTCCCTGAACTCCTCCAGAAATGATCCCTGAGTGTAGAACCAGAAATTAGCTAAATACTACCAGATATGACACCAAAACCAATGAATAAAATGAAATACTGAAGGCTCTCACCCAGGCCAGACCCGAATAAAAATTTCTGGGAGCTGAATCTGGACTAATATTTTCATTCCAAGGAGGTGTTAATGGTGGCTTTGGATGAGACCCTGCTCTATGCCTAAACCTGGCAGTGGGGCGAGAGCTCTCTGGTTTCTCCCTGTGGTCACTACTTGCACCCCACAAAGGTTAGATGTCAGGGATTACCTGCAATCTGACCTGGCCAGGAAAGAAAATGGGACAGGTGGCCACAGTTGGACTCATGCAGTAGGACCCATGTCCTGAAGACCTCCCAGGACAAAGGTACTTGTTGATTTGGAGAAATGAGGGTTCTGAAAGAGAGGCCTCTCTTGGACTATCTTGGGGGTGGGGGCGCTCTGGCCCCTGTTTCTTAAGGAGGGCAGGAAGATGGTGATCCATGCCAGGTCACACCAGTGCCAGCCTCCACAGTCCTGCAGCCTCAGAACGAAGCTCTCTTTTCGAGGGAATGATCAAATGTGACCAATATATTCACATAGTAGGAAATACCTCACAAAGAAGCCACTTTAGCACGGAAAACTCTAGTGGTTGCTTCTATTGCCTTTTGAAGCAACTCTGTTACCTTTGCCTCCACATTATAATAAATCTGTTAAATTATAAAACCATGTTGTAGCTAATTACCTTAAGCACCCACCCTGTTTTAACACCCAGGGTACACACACCTGCTTCTCCTAATCCCTTTACTCTGTTTTCCCTAAACACAGAAGCACACACCCTATTTAATCCCTCTCACACCCTACCTGATTGGCTGACATAATCCACTTCCTAGTCTCCTAATAGAAATATCCCTTTACCCCTGGGCTGGAGAGATAGCGTGGAGGCAAGGTGTTTGCCTTGCGTGCAAAAGGTTGGTGGTTCAAATCCCAGCATCCTCTATGGCCTTCCAGGAGTGAACTTTGAGCCTGGAGCCATGAGTGACTGCTGGGTGTGATGACCCCCCAAAAGATGAAGTATCCTTTTCCCACCCAAAATAAAGTGAGATACTCTCCTGAAGTGGCTGGTGGATTCTTCTTTGTAGAGTACTCTACTCACCTGGGATCCAACCTTACCAGTGACTTCTACATCTTGAAATCTGGCTTCACCAGTGTCATTTACATTGTTTTAAGGGCAATGGAGTTTGATCTCAAAGGACAAGTGTGCATGCTTTGCCTGCCAGGTTCAATCCCTGACACTTGGTCCCCCAAGCAGCATCAGGAGCACCCCTCAGCACTGTGTTGAAAGTAAGCCCCTAGGTACTACTGAGTATAGCCTAAAAAACAAAACACAATAGAAATCCAAAGTCATGTTTTTGTGTTTGTCAGCTTGTGTGGTTTTTTTTTTTTGGGGGGGTGGGTGGGTGGAGGGGTGCCATAGCTGGCGGTGCTCAGGGATTACTCCTGGCTCTGTGCTCAGGAATCACTCCTGGTGGACTCAGGGGACAATATGGGATGCAAGGCGAGAGCCCTATCTGCTGGGCTATAGCTCTGGCCCCATCCAAAGTCACATTTTAAATTATTTACCAGGTAAGTACAAGGCGTGGCTTGTTCGCTCCAATTCCTCCCATGACTTGCCCGTTTCTCACAGCTGTCTGTGCTTGGCCACACACTTCAGCCCGAGTCCTATTCAGTACTACTCCTCAACTCAGTGACTTTTCTAAATAGTTCACTTGGCAGGGAAGAACGAACAGTGGTTGACCATTAGATCACTTTGCTTGCCTCTGCCAATTACAGGTACGCCTGGAAGACATATTGTGTTCAATTCCAGGGCACTTCCATACGGCAATTAGCACAATAAATATCAGTAATAAGAAAAACCTTTTCCTTTGCCAATTACGTACAACATAATTGTGCAGCATCTAAGTGTGAAACAGGACTACATATTAAAAATGCCCCTGCCTTTAAAAAAAAAATGTCTCATGGGGCCAGAGAGATAGCATGTATATAAGGCGTAGGACGGTGGTACAAATCCCAGCATCCCATATGGTCCCCCGTGCCTGCCGGGGGCGATTTCTGAGTGTAGAGCCAAGAGTAGCCCTGAACGCTGCAGGGTGTGAACCCCCAAAAAACAAACAAACAAACTGTCCCTGCCTTCATTAAAAATACTTTAATAGGCCCGAGATAACACAGTGGTAGGGTGTTTGCCTTGCACGCAGCCGATCCATGGCATGCCATCCATATTCCCCTCACCCCCATGCCTGCCAGAAGTGATTTCTGAGCACAGAGCCAGGAGTAATCCCTGAGCGCCGCCGGATGTAACCCAAACAAAAATGTAATAGGGACTGAAGCAATACTACAGCAGGTACAATGCTTGCCTTGTATGCCACCAACTGGGTTCAATCCCTGGCACCTTATACATTCCCTGAACTCCTCCAGAGATGATCCCTGAGTGTAGAACCATGAATAAGCTGAATACTACCAGATATGACACCAAAACCAGAATAAAATGAAATACTGAAGGCTCTCACCCAGGCCAGACCCGAATAAAATATCTGGAAGCTGAATCTGGAGTAATATTTTCACTTCCAAGGAGGTGTTAATGGTGGCCTTGGATGAGACTCTGCCCTATGCCTAAACCTGGCTCTCTGGTTTCTCCCTTTGGGTACCCAAAACTCAATTCGAGAGACTTCTCAGATGGTTTCCACTGTGGAGACGGACGCCTGAAGCCCGGGTGATTCTACAGTCTGAGGTCCCTCCATCCTGCTTCACCTGCCAAGGTACCCCTGGCGGTGTGTGGAAGCTGAGTCGCCAACTAGATCAAGTGCCAAAGGGCAGGACCTGCCCGCCGCATCATGCCCGCTCAGAGGCCCTCTGCAGGGACCCCTTAGGCCCTCTCGCCCTTTCTCCTGCCCTGCACTCCCCTCGACCTTTGTGCCTGGAAGCCAAGGGCCGCCTCACCGCGGTCCCTTCACCAATGGTTTTCTGGATGGCTGAGGTGATGGCACCTTCCACCTGGCCCGTGTCCTCGTCGCTAATGGGGAGATGGTGCCATGGGGTTCTGGTGGCCGAGTAATGGGAACAGAGAAAGAACCCACAGCATAGGAAGCAAGGCCGGCGCTGAGGCTGAAGGCCCCTCGCTCTGCTCCCAAG
>PVKC010010262.1:0-25910 GCA_004027635.1 Crocidura indochinensis
TGCCTGTATTGTGATGTTCACTCAGGAGTGGGGAAAACCAGAAGGTGGCTCTGAGCATGCTCCCCAGTTCAAGCCCAGATTTCCCTTTTAGGTAGGGGAGCAAATATTATACAAAATATAATCAAGGAGTGATAGTACATAGGGTAGGGCACTTGCCTTACACACAGCTGACATGGGTTCTATCTCCTGCGACCATATGGTCCCCTGAGCCCGACAGGAATGATTCCTGAGTGCAAAATAAGAAAAAGGTTCTGAGCACTACTGAGTATGGTTCCTCCTAGACCCCTAAAAACAAAGCCAAAATAAAACAATCAAACTGAACCAAGTTTTGCCTCTCGGAAGGACAGGGATATGTGAATATGTGAGCTCTGGCCCTGTCGGTCAGGCTGTCAAGTGTCCATGCCTCAGAAAGATGCTGGATACTCCCCGAGTCCCGACACATGGTGCCACTGCTTCTCGATCAGAGCCTGTGAGTAACCAATATCTTGAATCAACATCACAGGAGAAATCATGACTTCCAGACAATGGTGAGCCTGAGCCTGGTGCACAAAACTCTTCTGCCCTGAGTCCTGCAAGTCTATCAGGGACCCCGTAAGTCCAGCCTCTCCAGAACTCTACCTCCCTGTGTCCTGTGAGCTCAGCCTTTCCATAACCCTTATGCCTTTGGTCCTGAGAGTGCAGTCATTCTGGGCCCTGAGGACTTCACTTATGCCAGAGCAGCTCAGGGGAAGGCTCTGGGACTTGATCCTCATGGCCTGTAGGCATGATCTCAGATATTTCCTCTCATCTACTTCCCATCCTCAAATGTCAGCCAGACACCCCTTTCCTCTCATATGGGATCCTGTCCAGCTATACTGGGAGCTGCAGAGTTGCAGGATTCAAGTGAAAGAGATCCATTTTTCACTCTTGGTGAGAATGATGGATAGGAGGTAAGGCATGGAGCAATTTAGGTAGTTCAACCACTCCAAGTTTCTCTTAATGTGCAGCACTTTCTGCAACATCACTAATGAAAAAGAAAATAAAATCCAAGCATTACACCAACTTCACAAGTCACTCTGAATCACTTTTTAAGTAAATCCCTTGAGTTACTGGACATATATCTAGTAAATAGGGCACAACGTGTTAAATTCAGTTCCCTGCAGGCTCATCTTGTAGAACTCCTAAGGAAGGCTCAGGGCAGGAGAGCACTCCTGGAGACAAGGAGGGGTCTGGAGGGAAAAAGTAGACACGGCCCCCGTTGGGTTCCCCAACTTCCACAAGATGGAAGCACATTAGCTCAGAGGTGTTCTCTCCCTGCAAGGAATGAAGGCGGGGAGGGAAGCTATATCCTAGGATGAGAACTAAGAGTTAGCCTTAGGAACAGTCTAGGCTGGTCTCCCTGCCATCACCCTGCCATTTTCTAGAAGTCTCGTTAGCCCATTCAAGAGAATTCCCCTGGTTTTCTCCCCTGAAATAGAGGCAGGAGAACTGGAGTTAATGATGGGAGACAATTGCTCAGGGGCCCAAGGTTGGACCCGAGCACTGATGCCCAGTGGGGTGTGGGTTCTGAAGCTGGACACCAGATGTGGGTAACAAGTCTGGTAAGACTATCAACTGCTTGCGTGGGGAAGGGTTGTCCGAGATGGAGAACTGAGTTGAGAGTGGGGGAAGAGGGGCTTGGAGGTCTTTAGAAGAGGGGCAATTGCTTAAAGGACAGGCAGGCTTCTGCCCTAGCCAAGGCACCTACTTGCTCTTAAGGCCTATTCCTTAGTCAGTGGTAATGCAAAAGAACAGAGAACTAATTCATTCTGGAGTTAGAGCAGATGGTTTGGAGAATGGTCCTGAACCTCAAACTTCTTGAGCACAGCCAAGAAGAGGGAAGACACAGAGTTAACCCCACAAACTTTAGCTTGCCCTCAGCCTTGGACTGGCCTTCACAGTAGAAAATAGATCCCCTCTAGAAAGAATATTAAACCTAAATAAGAGCAACTCCCACAGGCCTCAGGGTTAGGCTCATTCTGTGTGAATTTTTAATTCTTCAAAGTCAAGTTGGAACAGAAACACAAATGGCTATATAAGCCTCTTAGTCTCTGGGCCTGGAACTATGAACATCTATCTCTTCCCACACACAGGAAAATCCAAACAGAATTCCAAAGGAAAAAATAAAAAAAAAAAGTATGAAAATAAAAAGAATGTGAAAAGAAATACAAATAAATCAAATTTATTTGTGCTGACAAAATACATAATACAAAAAAACCAAAATGAAATGGAACACAACAGAAATGAAAGCAGAACCCGCCCCGGCGGGCCCTTGTGCTCACTGAGGGCTTGACAACCCCCAGCATGGCACTAATTCATGAGGACCTCCATCTGCACCAGCCTGGCGTTGGTGTCCCCCGACGTGCGGTAGGGGATCATCCCAGCAAAGGTGATCAGGGCTCGGGCTTGGCTTCGGAGTTGCTGAGAGAAAGGGCAGGGAGAGAAGAAAACCAGTTACCTCATGGGTTAGGACTCCATGCAGGGTGCCAGCATATTTTTCCTTTCTCCAACTACTATCTGGAGGGTGGGTGGTGGGCTCAGTCCCCTCCACTCTTATGTTCCCCAGCAGAGTTAGCCAGTGTCTCTTTGACCAGTACCTGGAGGTCAGGGTCCTGTACCAAGCAGAGGACACAGGGCTGCTGAGCCAGTGCTTCCCTGACTGACCCATTTGGATGCAGCCCTGTGTTTTGGGCTGCTCTCCTCCCTGAGCCTTGGGTTAGATTAACCTCCATTCAGTCCCCTGCAGGTTCATCTTGTAGAACTGCTGAGGAAGGCTCAAGGCAGGAGAGCAATCCTGGAGACAAGGGGAGTCTGGAGGGAGAAGGTGGACACAGGCCTCCATTGGGTTCTCCAGGTTCATGTTCACCTGCTTCTGTGGGCTTCTGGTTTTCTAAGTCTCCCACAGCACAGCAGCCACTGCAGAGGCAATGACTATCACCGAGCGCCACTCCATTCTAGCTCTCTCTCTGCCTTGAGGGCTGGGCCCTCTTGCCCTGGTAATAACACTGTCTCAGGAAGGGAAGGTCTTCTTATCCAGGTGGTTCTGATATCCAACACAAAGAGACAACCCTCACTGAGTTCAAGGGGAGAGGTACTGAGTGAGGTAGGGAGACATAGGAGACCTTCAAGTTGCCCAAATTAATGATGTACTAGCAAGGAAAGGAGGGAGGAAAAAGGGAGGGAGGGAGGGAAGAAGGGAGGAAAGTAGGAAGAACAGGGAAGAAGGAAGGAAAGAAGGAAGGAAGGAAGGAAGGAAGGAAGGAAGGAAGGAAGGAAGGAAGAAAGGAAGGGAGAGGGAGGAAGGGTGGGAAGCAAAAGAGGAAGGAGGATAGGCGAGTGTCTACAAACCCCTTTCAGATCAGCAACATGACGTAAATTGGCAGGCATGCCTCCATTAATGTACATACCAAAGAGCAGCCTGATTCTGCTGAGAGTACCTGGCTGCTTTCCTGCATGGGCTCTCACGCCTTATTTACCATTTTCCTTATTTCTGGGGAGGTGACTTGGGTTGGGTGAGGTGCATGGGAGATTATGTGATGCTTAGCAGAGACTGGGTCTCCCACATGTAAAATACATGTATTGGCCCTTTGATCCTTCCCCCGTCCCTGTTGTGACTGATTTAAATATGCTTTAAATGAACTGTAGGGGTATTTGGCCAAAGTTACAGCTGAGATCCTTCCTGGGCAGATTTTTTTTTTGGTTTTTGGGTCACACCCGGTAATGCTCAGGGATTCTCCTGGCCATGCGTTCAGAAGTCGCTCCTGGCTTGGGGGATCATATGGGAAACTGGGGGATCGAACCGCGGTCTGTCCTAGGCTAGCGCAGTCAAGGCAGGCACCTTACCTCCAGAGCCACCGCCCGGCCCCCCTTTTATGTTTTTTTTTTTTTTTTGGGCAGACTTTCTCTACATCTGAACCATTTCTTGGGCAGATAGCTGCATATGTCCCACTCTTCTCAGTCCAACTCATCCTGACCTTTCCTAAACACACAGGCAAGATGGCAGGCAGGTTCATTCACTCTCTGTAAAAACCAAATGCCTGAGAACCCAGGGAGATAGTCCAAAATTTAGTTAAAGTACTTGCTTTACATTCCCATGATCCTAGTTCGAATCCCATGTACCACAAATGGGTCCCCACAACATTTTTAGGAATCACTCCTGAGCATAGACCTGCCCCCGAGCGCCACCATATGTGTCCCCCAAACCAAAACCAACCCCCCAAACAAAACTAAGTGCTACAAACAGTCCAAGGACAGAGATGGTAAGCTTAGTACCTCACTAGCGTCACCATAGCACTATGTTGGTCTCTATGTCCCAGGAGGACATGCATTGTTCCTGACATGTTCCTTTGCTGCTTTGGCTCTGGCCAGTGGTGTACTTGTGTCTTGTTGCATACAATGAACCTGCCTGTCTCAGGTACCATCTACGATACTACACTTTTGTCAGGAACAGGCTAGGAGGGATCACAGCAGAGAGAGCAAAGGCAAGACAGAGTTTGGACTATCACAGTTGGGTTTGGCTGTTGGATACACTGTGGGACAGTGAACCTTACTGGAACTGAAGTGAGAAAGGTCATTTTATAAACATGACCAGTCTGCATGCTTTGGCTGGGCCTGCAGCCTATGCCCTTTGAAAACAAGAAGACAATTGCTTTGTGAGCCTTGGTATTCAATAGACCTGGGTGTGTGCAGATAAGTTTCCAGACACATTTCCCCTCCCAGCACACTCAACAGCACAATATAAACAAGATGCTCCCCAACTTTAAGCTTCATTCCCTAAACTATAAGTCAAGGATGGGATGACAGTCCCCATTAGCTTCTTATGTCACTGGGGTTCAAAGGAGAATATAAATAGGGCTTGTATTAAATCAACATGCTGACCAGAAAGGAAGTTTCATAAGTATGCTGAGCTAACACACAAAACAACTTTCTCTTGTAAAATGAGCAGGCAAATGTGAGGAATCACTATAAAGAAGTAGATGAGCTTTGTGAAGGTGACATCTGCAAACTTAACACATCTTTTGTCTTTTTTTAAAACTTCAGAGGAGACATAATTCTATCAATGTCTGGCTGCTTCAGAGAGTTCCTGACCCAGTTACCCAGCTCCCAGGAGTGAGGGGAAAGTGCAGCTGAGGCCATAGCTTATGGTTTTTGTGGTGCAATGGACAGAAAACCAGAAAGACGGTTCTCAGCAGTGGCCTGGCAAGTGTTGGGATCTTACAGAGTCGCGGTCCTCCATAACTCGTTGGGGCCTGGATGTCGATGATGGACTTGTCCCCTTGAGCCTCTTAAACTGTGTGAATAAGATGTTCATGGTGGCGAGAAGCACCTCTGAGAGGTTGTGTCTGATCTGCACAGAGAAAATACAAGAAGGTAAGACTCAGTCCCTGGCAATGCCTGAGGAAGTTTAGGGGCTACAATAGGCCTGGCCAAACCAAATCCCTAAAGGAAGATATTGCCAGGAGAGCTAATGGCACAGTTGTCAAACCTGAGAACAAAGTCCAGGTAATATTGCCCAGAGCTCCCTAATCTAAGCCATTCTTCCTAGGCAGAAATGGGGCAAGCCTGGCCTATGGCGGTCAGTAGGAGTAGAAGTGGAAGTGTGGGAGTAAGCTGCCCACATTATCTCTCTAGTCCCCAATGCATTGGTAAGTACTCATGGGAATCCTCAGGGGCTAATTCTGGAGCACTGCAACCCAGAGTGTTGAACTATACAGATAGGGGGAAGGAATGACAATAGGCTAAGAGGCAATTACACTCAACACAGGTGCAGGAACTGTTCTTCCTTCCTCCTCAAAAACAGAAACCTACTTTTCATGAAAGGGCCCTATATACTGTAGCAGCTACCATCAGAGCAGCACTTGTGACACCCCACAACCTGGAGCATTTGTGGCTCTTGAGAAAAATCACAAGGGAATGACCAGAGATCAGTCTGGTTTAGGGAAACCATAACTTCTGCAGCAAAGCCTGGGCATGAAGGGTTTTCAAAGCCTCTCAAGCATCTCCTGTGTGCAACTTAGCAGAGCATCCCAGAATCCCTGCAGAGCATGCAGGTCTGGGGTGTGTGGGTGGTGAGTGAATTCAGTCATAGTGCTTGTTCCTCCATGTACACCACTGGGGAGTGGAGAGGAGGGTGAGGATCATGATGCATGTCTCACTCACCTAACAGAACTACTTAAAGAGGTTGAGAACTCAGCACTAAATCACCCTCTAGAACAAGTGAACAATGAAGAGTGAAAGCAGACACCACAGAATCAAGCAGAAACCCATTTTTCCCAAGAACATGTCTGATTGCTAAAGCAACTGTGGTAAGAATCAGACAGGGAGATGTGTCCTAAAACTATACTAAGAAAATCTGGCTTGGATGCTCACAGCCTGAGTGACTGTGAGTTCTACAGTTTTTAGCGAGGTTGAAACAAATGGGGAAGAGATCAGTAATCAGTAAGAAAAGCACCTACTTCATCGCTGAAATTTCGGAAGGCCGCCACTCTCTCCTCCACACTTTCCTGATTCAGTGGCACCAGCTTCAAGCGATCAATGATCTGTTTAAAACAACCCCCAGTCCCTATGATACAACTGTCACAATCATTTCCTCTTCCTAAACTCAGCACTGAGCTTGCTCACAAAAGGCTTATCAGTAAATGCTGCTCTTTTACACACAATGTCTTTGATTTTAACCTGCTAACTGATGGAATTCCTATCCTCATTTTTTAAAGCAATTTAAAAATGCAGACATTGAAAATTGTCCTAAGAACTATGTTTTCAGATGAAATGAACAGGGGGGAAAAAAAAAGGAGCCATGTTTGCGACTCAAGTGTAGTCTGTACTGTGCATACGGGGGCCTAGTTTTGATCCCAGTGCTGCAGGCTGACACCTCTTCATTTTCAACCTCTCAGCAGTGCCGGATATAGTTCTGATGGAGAAAAACTTAAAAACTCCCCAGAATCATGCCTGCCATTTTGTCCTTTATTTATTGGTGACATTTCCTTTGTCATAAATGAATCCCCATCAAGTGCTTGAAGAAAATAAAATTTTTTTTGTTTTTGGGTCACACCGGGCAGTGCTCAGGGGTTACTCCTGGCTCCACACTCAGAAATCACTCCTGGTAGGCTCGGGGGACCATATGGGACCCTGGGATTCGAACCAATGACCTTCTGCATGAAAGGTAAACGCCTTACCTCCATGCTATCTCTCCAGCCCCCCAATTTTTTTTTTTTTTTTAGGGGAAACACCAGTGGTGCTGAGGTAGTTCTTTGGTCAGCTATCTCCCCAGATGCTGCTGGGGATCAAACCAGATCGGCTGTAAGCAGAGTAAGTGCCTATGCCCTGTGCTATCTCTTGGGCTCAGAGTTCTGAGTTTCTGAGGGCACTCACTAGACCAGGGGTGGCGAACACGTGGCTCTTGAGCTGCAGGTGACTCCCGGCCAAAATGAATGCAGCTCTTTGCCTCTTATCATTATTTTGTATACTGTGGCTCTTTGCCAAGTTTGGGTTTTGTTCTGCTGCTTCCGAGGAGGGACCTCGGAGGAGAGATCTCCGAGCGTGGAGTCCCGCTCCCAGGCAGTGTCATCCCATCTCCCATCCCTCGGAAACAACTGTACGGGTCAGTGGGGGTATGGGGGACCCGTGTGTCACATGTTGTGTCACATCTGGCCGTTAGTTCTTAGTGTGAAGGACGAAGCACACCCTTACCATCACTGCAGGGTTTTTACCCTCACTCAAAATGGCAAACTGCAATATGTCTTTAATATATTATTGTTAAAATTATATGCTTTTGTGTGAGTGTTTGTTTGTTTTGGCAGGTCACTGCGTGGTGTGGCTCTCTGACTCTCACAGTTTAAAATTTTGGCTCTTTGTGTCGAACTTGTTCACCACCCCTGCACTAGACCATGCTTTAGTCAGGAGGACACTTACATCAAAGGCTCGGTCGATATGGCCACTGTGATACTCATCAAAGAAGGTGATCAAGTCTAACAGAAGATAGAATGTGGAATCCACAAATTTATTTGCACTGATTCCCTGAGCCCGATACCTGAAAGACAGAAAAAGGTACAATGGGATGTTGCATGTGCTATGGGAGAGGCTCCTAAACTCTGGCTGGACCACTGAATGAAAATTGAAAACTTGAAAATCTCGGGGCCGGCGAGGTGGCGATAAGACCGGTAAGGTGTCTGCCTTGCAAGCGCTAGCCAAGGAAGGACCGAGGTTCAATCCCTCAGCGTCCCATATGGTCCCCCCAAGTCAGGGGAAATTGCTGAGCACTTAGCCAGGAGTAACCCCTGAGCATGAAACGGGTGTGGCCCGAAAAACCAAACCAAACCAAACCAAAACAAAACTTGAAAATCTCCCTTTATAAAGTGAACAGAGAGAAAAGCTCCCAACCCCCTGATAGTTTCTGAGGTTACTACTGCTCCACTGGGTCATTCCAGCGCTAATCATCTCAACCCGATAGACACACATTCTGGGGAATACTAGGTGTTTCAGGGCAACACCTGAAACATCTCAAAACTTCTGAACTCTGGATGAGGGAAGGAAATGAAGAGGTGTTAAACAGTGTTTCTTTGGCATTGAAGATGTTGGGTTAGACAAAAATCCCCTCTCATGGGGCTGGTGATAGCAAAAGACATTTGCCTAGCACGTTGTCAATCCGGGTTCAATCCCTGACATTCCATATGGTTTCCTCCACCCCCACCCCCAGCCTGCCAGATTTCTAAGCACAAGCAGAGCCAGGAATAACCCCTGAGAGCTACTGGGTGTGGTTCAAAAAACAAAACGAAAAACAACAAAATTCTAACTCCTCTAGACATCTTTCTCCACTTTACCTGACTAACTCTCATTGCAGCAATCATGGTGAGAGAAACAGGCATTTTATTTTTATACTTATTTCTTTCTTTTTCCTACCTCTCATAATGGAGAAATGAGACAGTAAGTATCAACATTTTTAAATGCCATTAAAGAACCTTTCTCAAAATGCAGGTCAAAATGCAAAACCTCGCCTTCTCCTTTATTAGGAGAGTCTCTGTAAAGGTTGCAAAGAATAATGGATGCCCCAGATTTACAGGGGTTTGAGGCTGGTAGTCAGTGATCACAGGGTGGGGACAAGATGGAGAAACCTCTGAGATCCCTGCATCTGGCCAACACTGCTAGCTTTGTTCTCAACTGCTTTTGTGATGCCTAATAATAGCATAGAGAAGCACAAAGCCTAGCACAAAATATAATGTGCAGGACTAAAATGCTAATATACCTGTTCCTACCTTTTCTGGACAATAGTCAGATTCGATGAAACAAGAACTTTCAAATGGGGCTGTTGGGCAAGGGAGTCAGAACCATTTTGGAACCATTTGGGGTTCCTCAGAAGTGTGCATGTGTGGCAAATGTACATGAAGGGGGGTGGCAGTGCTTGGTCTCACCTCTCTGCAATGGAGAGGGCCATGGTCTTCAGTCTCTCCTTGTTGGACTGTGATGCGCTGATTTGGGGGACCACAGGGCTGAGCAGTTTGTTCATCAGCTCCAGTACCTTGTCAGCATTCTGTTTAATATTTTTAAATTAAGGAAGGAATCAATGAAATAACTAATGAGTAATTAATATACACTAAGTAAAAAGAAACAAAAGGAGGAACTTTCTGGGATGATGGATGGAAATGTCCTGTTCTTAAATTGCGTGTGTTTGGGGGGGGGGGGTCACACAGACATAAGCCAATGGAATTGTCATCAAGCTGCACAAGATAATTTTTCTCTCACTTAGAACTCAGTCAAAACATGCTAAGTTAAGAAATGACCAATTGCCCATATTTCTCAGTTTTCTAAAGGATAGACATAGCAATCATCACATTCTTGGTAAAAACAGGTACCCCAGTTCTATTATCCCAGCTCGTCTACTGTACTCTAACACAACCTGGCTACCTTTGTGTATGTGGATGCCCATATCAAACATGGTGGCATCTGCACCAGTGGCTTTGCCACTGAAATGAGACAGCTATTTAATCAGCTGCCAGGCCATATAACATTCCAATTCCAGCTGCAGGACATTCTTTGACTGTGACTCTTACTTAACCAGAGATATCTTCTTAAAATTAGAAATAATTCAGTTATTTCAGAAATTCAGCCTGACCAGACAGACCATTTACTATGGAAAGAGGAAAAATGCCTAAGCAGATAAAGTGTTTCAATAATACCTTTGTGGAGATGCTTGTGTATTGAACGCCAAAGGCCGGCAGGAGAAAGGAAAGGACATGTGTTACCTTGGCAAGGTCATAAAGCTTTGCTGCTTCTTCAAATAGTCCTTTATTTTCTGCCACTGAAGCGACTTTGTTGATAATAGGTTTTGTGTCATTAGTGAATTTATCTATGACTCCAGGCTGACAAGAAAAATTAGGAAGGGGAGAAGAGATGAGGTATACAGAGCTATTATTTTAAACATAGAAGAAGCAATTGGGATCTGAAAACTATGCCAAGTGAAAATGCTAGCTTAGGGCAATGCATAGATTTCGCTGTCAGATTTTTTTTTTCCCCAGATGAAAGGGCTGAATGAATCTCTGAGAGGGGCCACCACTGAACCCGTACAGAGTCTGGCTTTTGGGTAGCACAATCGAGTTAGCAGAGAAACAATCACATTTTTTCATTTTCCCAAATGACCTAGAGGATAACGTGAGATTATCTAGGATTAAAAATTTGCTGAGAAGCAGGCATGAAGGCAAAAATCAGAAGGCACAGGAAAGATATCCAAAAGATTCTGGCTCTGCTTTCTAAGACAGATGGCCAAAGAAACTCAGTCCTATCTATATCTCTATCTCTACATAGCCAAGTCTGTATATAGATTATAGAGATATAATGGTGGCCAGATATTAAAAATAAAAATTCCCTCCTCACTCAACGGCAGTCAAATGAGGAGAGTGCAAGGGAAGCTGAGGAGCCACGGAAGAGTGAAGTGGACTGACTGACATCTGTAAGCAACTCTTGGTCAGTACTACACCAGGCAGGGAGGGTAGTGAGGATTCGGGAGGATTTGGGGTTAGAAAGGATGGGGTCCAGACTAGCTGGGGGATCATAGAGCAGACTATTGGTTTTGTTTTTTGGGCCACATCCGTTTGACTCTCAGGGGTTACTCCTGGCCATGCACCCAGAAATCACTCCTGGCTTGGGGGACCATATGGGATGCCGAGGGATCGAACCTCGGTCCATCCTAGGCTAGCACTTGCAAGGCAAGATGCCTTACCTCTGTGCCACCTCTCCGGCCCTAAAGAAGACTACTGGGTTCTTTCTCTTTCTCTCCTTTCCACCCCCCCTCCCTTTCCTCCTTTTCCTCCTCTCTCTCATTTCCTTGCTTGGAAGACAGACAGGAATGGCCCCCAGCATGCTGCGTTTCTGTGGCAGTGGCCTAAGAGCACAGCACCCAGCAGCTGCCTTGACTGCTCAGGGAGCATGGTAGGGGCTGAACAGACAGTACATTGGATAGTGTTTGGATGATTTGGGGTCAGAAAGGACTGGATCCAGACTAGCTGGGGGAATCTTAGACTATTGGATTCTTTCCTTTTCTCCTCTCTTCTCTTTCTCCCCCCTTCCTTCTCTTCCTCCTCTCTCTCATTTCCTCACTTGGAAAACAGACAAGAATGGCCCCCAGCACATTGTGTTTCTATGGCAGTGATCTAAGAGCACAGTATCCAGTACCTTGACTGCTCAGTGAGCATGGGCAGGGGTTGGAAGGACAGTACAATGGACAGTGTTTGCTTTGCATGTGGCCAACCCAGGTTCAGACCCTAGCATCATATGTAGTTCCTGAAGTCCATTAGGAGCAATTCCTAAGTGCAGAGCCTAGAGTAAGCTCTGAGTACTGCTGGACATGGCCCCCAAACTGAAAACAAACCAACACAAAAGAGAGTAGGGCTGTATTCCTCAACCCTGTGGCCGGTATCTCTTCAGATCTGCATGGCATCAGCATGCGAGTGTCTGGAGATTTGGGCTCCACAACCATTCCTTCCTATAAATGAAGGCAGTGAATCTGAGGGAGGTGGGTGACTAGGTCAGCTAGGTCAGCACTGGTCTCGATTTGCCCCTTCTGCTATGCTTCTAAGCATGCACCCACCTTGGGGCCACCTGCAGTCCTGGGTAAAGCATTTGAGAGAGGAAAGTGATCTTGGGCTTTTTCATAGGAGAAAGTAAGTGCATTTATTCTGTTCTTTCACCTGTTTGAGCCAATGGCAGAAATGAAGATTTTTTTTCAGCTCAAAAAGTGGCAGGCACAAACAGATAAGCATCCCAAGTATCATCAAAAGTCATCAATGACAATTTACATATTTTAAGGGAAAATAGAAATATTTGCAAAAACTGAGATCAATTGGTGCCTTTTTTTTTTCTTTTCCTTTATTCAGTGCTGAGGTCAAATTCAGAACTTCTTGCATGTGAAGCATAACTCCACACTAAATCTTGGCCTGATATTAAGTTTCTTTTCTTTTTCTTTTTGATGTTTGGGCTACACTGCCTTGTGTTCAGGGCTAATTCCTGGTTATGCTCTCAAAGATCACTCCCAGTGATGCTTGGAGGACCATATGGTGTGCTAGGACCAAACCTAGGACAGTTTATGGAAAGGGCCTTCCTGCTGTACTATTGCACCAACCCTTTAACCCTTCTTTAACTAAGCAATTTGATTCAAATTTACATCTTTAGGACCCTGAACTTCAAAATAAAACTTCATTCTCCTGACACAGGGAATGCATCGAGGGGAACATTTAACTTACCTTTCGACTTCCATCATTCTCTAGTTTCCCAAGAATCATATCAAACTGTGGAGACAAAGAGGTTCACACAATTTAAAAGACAAACATACAAAGAACCCACAATTTTCTAGAGGCAAAAGAGGAAGAAAACAAGGTAAGTGGGAAATGGCTTACAGAGAACAAGAAAGCCAACCTACCTCTCGGCTTTCTATCACCAACTCACTCACGCAGCGCAGAAACATGTTTTCTCCTTGGCTATCTTTCTCATCTCTGTAAGAGAGAAGAGCAGCAAGGTCTGGGGTAGGTTCTTAGGTCTCATATTTGCTTGGCAGGAATCAAGTCAAGATGAAGAAAAGGGTCAAAGCTAGTTATACCTGAGGAAGTAGAAGTATTGAAGGGCCTCTCGCGGGTCTGTAGATTCAAATTTGCGAGTGTAGAGCATCAGAAGTCGCACAAAGTTCAACCGCCGCACACAGGGAGGGTCGCCAGGTTCATGGCTGACTGGACAATGGACAACAGAACCATCACAACCACATTGCCCCCTGGATCCACAGAAGCTGAATTCCCAAACCTGTCCCTCTCTGCTACTGTAGCTCCTCTCCCTGTCACTGCAAGCTCTAGCGAGTCTCACTGTCCTGCCTCAGTCTCTCCCATGGACAGGGACAGTGAACTGTATTCTCCAGCAATCACTTGGTGGCCTGAAAGGAAAACATGGATACAAGACTGTCCAGGCATGTGCTCTGGAATGATTGGCTGCATTTAGGGGTCCATGACACCAACCACATCCACATTCCACTTTGGTCCCTCATCTGATCTCCAACCCCCAAACAGGGACATAGAGAAGATGCTGTGTGGGGACGGTCTTAGATGAGAGCCTTACAAGGAGCCAGACTCATGAATCCAACTGTTCTCTAGGTTACCTAAGCAACCACCAAAACAGCCCTGAAATTAGCACTTTGTATAGAGAACACTCAGGACTACCACTGAGGCAAGGAGGGAGAGCAAGAACCCTACCTAATCTAGTGGTGAAAAAGAAATCTGATCAGAATATAGCTCTCAGTAGTGGGAAGCCCTGTTCAAGCTTTGCCACAGCTGACAAACACTCACGCAGCTGAGCGCTCTGTCCCGAAGACTTGAGGAGCAGCTTCATCTCGAACAGCACCAGAGCTACGTGGACAGCGTGGCAGCGCAGTCGCTCCATGCGGAAGAGAAAGGCAATGGCAGCCTCAAACTGTGCTGTCAGGAACAGGACTTGGAAGTAGAGGAAGGGCTGCTGGTTCACTGTGAAGTGGGATTCACCTGGGGAAACAGCACAGCAAGAAGACTCAGTCAGGGCAGCTGCTGGCAATTGAGAACTTATAGGTCTTATTGGGAGGACGACAGCAGGCTTCTTCAAGGAGACCCTGCACTGGGGAGGCTGGTCAACCAGGCGTAGGATCTTTCTTGTTTTTTGTTTGTTTGTTTTTGTCACCTTGTTGTGCAGGTGCTACCCTTAGATCAGTGCTCAGGGGACCTTTCTAAAAGTGCATGAGGTACTGAACCAAGAGTTTCAGCAAACAAAGCATGTGTTTTGACTCCCTTAACCCAAAGGCCTTCTTTAGGCCTCACAGCACATGTGAGTGAGTTGTGCTTCAAAACCCAAGCTGTGATGGACTATTAATAGAACTGTGCACCCCTGAAAGGAACCAGTTGGTGATGAAGTGATTTTATCATTTGTTACTTTAGATTTGATATTGTTACTGAGTTTACCCTCTATATTAATTTGAATGTTTTTGATATGTATTTTCCTAAGGTATTTGGTTTCAGGGTAAGAACAGTCTCTTAAATGAGAGAAGTTAACTTTATTTTTCTGTATTTGAAAGATTTTTATAAAAGACTGCTATTTCTATTTTATATGTTAGATCACATTCAAAGTAAAGCAATAAAATGGACATATGGCAATTCAAAATTTCAACAAATATCACGTTGCTTGCATTGGGCAGGAAAGAAAGAATTCAGGACCCTAAAAGGCGATGCAAAAGGAGCTATGTCCTTCATCCTGATAAAAATTACTATGGAGGATATAGAGATTTCATAGATATACTTCAGTTCTTTAGACTAAAAGAGTTGAATTCAGACCCCTCTAAAGTAGGAATTGGAGTTAACTTCCTATAATTCCTTTTTTTTCTTTTAGCTTTTGGGCCATGCTAGGTTGTTCTTGGGGCATACATCTGGTTCGTGCTTAGGGGTCATTCCTGGCAAAGCTTGGGGAGGAACCATATGGGATACAGAGGATCAAGCCTAGATTGGCTGCATGCAGGCAAGTTTCTTATTTGCTCTAGACCTTAAATTTTGAATAATGGGAAAGTGAAGGTAGAAAAAAAGTAATTCGGCCTCCCTTGTTAGGGAGATGTTGTGAGATTACTTGAAAAAGCCACAGACAAGTCCCCTTCAAGGCTATCCCTGAGTACATCTACAGAGCAGATCACAGGAATGAGGTCACCTTCTTCATGATACTCAAATTTGAGAGGATTATTTGCTATGCAGTGTTGAAGAGCTACAGGAGAGAGAGCTAAGAAGGACAACCCCCAGAAGAATGCAAAGAGGTGACAAGGAGGGATGATGGTGCTATTCAGGACAGCTTACCATAGTCTTCTAGTAACTGCTTCTGGAACTGTGAGAGTGTGAGCCTGTCTTGTGGAGAGCTGGTGCTATCGTCATCGAAACACACTTGGTTCAACTAGACCCCGAGAGAGACACTTGCATTAGGATCAGCCCCATACTGAGTCAGTCACCTGCAGCATGGTAGCTGCTCAGCAGCCATGCTCGGGGTTATAGGAGGGAGGCCACCTGGTAGCTCTGGTTAAAGATGAGGAATGACACAATAAAGAACCAGGCCAGAAGAAGTGATATCTGTGAGCCCACACGTTTAGGTAAAACCCGAGTGTGAAGTATGAAGTGGTGCCTGCCTTTAACCACAGATAGTCCTCCGTCTTGTCAGCCACTTCACTCTGGTTATCAGCAATGTCACATCTGCCAATGATACAGTATACAGCACGTTTGTAGGGGTCGGTGTTGTTCCTCAGGGCCCTGCGGTAATGCAGCCGCAACTTGTTCTCCGTAGCTGGGGACAATCTAGAGACATAAAGGAAAGCCAGACACATATGCTCATTAGGGACACATAGTTCAGGGGCCATAGAGATAGCACAGTGGCAGGGCATTTGCCTTGCATGTGGCTGACCCAGAAGGAACCCAGTTCAATTCAGGACATCCCATATGGTCCCCCAGCCTACCAGGGGTGATTTCTGAGTGCACAGCCAAGAGTAGCCCCTGAGCGTTGCTGGGTGTGGCACAGAAAGCAATCAATCAATCAATCAATCAAGTTTAAAAAAAAGGGCACAGTTCTGAAACTTTCCTTTACAAGGATTCATTATTGAAGGGCTAATATCCTGAGGCTCAGCACTTTCATCTGCCCAGCTTCCCCAAAAGAAACACACCCTCGGTATGTGGGTGTAGTGCAGTCATATTCAATTCCTAAACCACTAAAAACATGGTGCCAGTAGTCTTTTTTGCTTTTGGGCTATACAAGGCAGTGCTCAGGGGTTACTCCTGGTTTTGCACCAGTGGTCATTCCTGGTGATGCTCAGGGGACCATATGAAATGCTGGAGTAATGCTAGGCAAGGAAAACATTCACTGTGCTATCACTCCAACCCCACCTTTCTCTTAACTGTATTAGTCTCCCTCTGGTATTCCTGTCCTCAGCAAGGTAGAATCAATTCCCAAATCCTTACCTCAGGGTCCCTTCCTGGAAGAGCCCTAAGGCATTTACCCTCCTAAAACTATTTCTGCTATCTTCACAAAATGGAAGCATAGTCTTAAGACAATTTCCAGACTTGGAATTATCCATTCTACTAACAAAGTATCCCAGTTTTCCACAGGTACAGCTGGGACAACATCATCATTCTTAGGAACTTAAATCCAATCTCATTGTCAAAATGGAGGAAAAAAACTATTGAGTGTTCAGTGGCCTTTATGCAAGAGAACTTAAAAAATACAGTGACTGATGTCAATAAATATATTTCAAGATTATTAATGTCTAATTCTAACCTTTAAGCCACAGTACACAACAACATATTCTCTTACTGGGATAATCAGAAAAGCACAGACATTAGCAAGTTAAGAGTGCAGTGGGAAAATATAGGGGCAAAGCAGAAAACTAGAGGCAGGATTTCCAAGTGACCTTTTCTGGGAGCTTGGCAAAGTCGAAACATCAAGTTATGACCAGACAGAGCAAAAGAGCCAAACCAATCAGGTTGTTTGAGCAGGAACAGAGCAGGACCCTGTTGGAGCAGGGTCACAGAAACAATAAATATCTTTAGAGAATTTAAAAAAGAATATATTAGTCACTGTGCCACAAATATCACGGATATCAGCAACTGTTGTGTGTTAGATGAAGAAATTGTTTCCACAAATATTGTGTCTTCTGTATCTGACCTATAAAAGCTCTATGTGAATTTCATTTGGGGCTCAATCCATTATTGGGTTAACTGGGTCGAGTCTGCATGAGTAACTAGAACTTGGCTCTCCCTTTAATCTCTCAAGTGCCTGTGCCTGATTCCTGGTCACAGAGGAATACAAGATCTAAAGCATCTGAATGTATTTAGGTTTACAAAATAAATTATTTCTTGTTTTCAGCACAGTTCCTTCCAAATTTAACAGAAAAGTTCCCAAATGCAGTCACACTAGACAGAGTGGACATCAGTGACGTGACCCTAGTTTGACTTTCTACACTTCCTTCTTTCCCCTAGCATGACTTGATTTTGAGTCACTCAAAGGAAGAGTACAAACACACTCCTGCAGGGCCCTCTTCTAGGCTCCTGGGGTTTATGGACAGATGTCTAGTTTACTGTACCTTCGGTCCTTGCTGTTCATGTACTCCTGGAACCAGGTTTTAAACTCGCCCAGCTGATGCTGGGCTTTGTTAACCACCTGTAAAGCAGCAAGCAGGTCTCCACAGCGCATGCAGTAATAAATTAATGCCCACACAGGATGGCCTTCCACCTCTCCATCCTGAAAGAGGAAAGCAGCTGGGTAAACAGAGAAGCAAAGCTGAACAAGTGCTTTTAGATGCACCCCCTGCCCCCAGTCTCCAGCTAAGCCTTCTCCATGTATTAAGCTTTTCACCACAACTGCCATCAGGTACGGTGGAACAGGCTGCATCCTCTTTGCTTAGAAATGAGGAAACAGAATCAAGGGGGGCATGGAGCAATTTATCTACATAAGCTGGCAAGTGGTATTCTCGCTTTACAAAAGTATTCTGCGCCTGACTGATTCAAAGCTAGCCTGTGATTTTCTTCAGAATATCCCAGGAACCTCAGTGATACTCAGAGGGAAACCTACTGCTGCTCTTCACAGAGAAAGAGTAAGAGCAATGAGCATTCTAAGATCATCAAATTGAGTTTATAAAATGTTAACTGCTCCTACTGAGTCAAATGAATACAGTGTTTTCATCATTCAAACCCTTACTGAGTATCTTTGTCTCAGACATTGCTTGGCACTAGGAAACTAGGGAGCCAACTGTTCTTCCTTTCCCAGTTATCCAAGGAGTTTACTTATCCCAACTCTTGCTCTGTCATCTATCTGTGAAGAGAGCTTGTCATTCCCCAACTCCTCCAGATAGAAGTCCTCAGAGGACTTCCCCTTTGCCCTTACCCTTTTCCCTAGGGATGCTTCCTAAAACTCAGATCCAATCAAGATACTTCCCTGCTTACACACCTTTAAGCAGTTTAGAGTCAAAGTTGTCTACCAGTCCCTCAAGATTCCTCTGCTGGCCCCAAGCTCACCCCATGGGCCATGTACCCAACACGTCCAGTGTTCCATCCTACCTCTTATTGCCTCCCTCTTTCCACACAGTTCCAAGATTTCAGCATGGTGAGTGCCAATTTTTCAAGGGCCAGTGTGAATCACATCTTCTTTCTGAAGCCAGGTCTACATCTCTAGACCCCATATCTTCCTCAATGCAAAGCTCAGTGTAATGCATCATGCACGGCACGCTAATTAGCTATAACTCTCCTATGCTGGACTATGAGCTGAGAAGAGGCTATATCCTAGTCCTTCTCCAACTCTGTTCTTCCAGATGTCTCAGAAGACACTTGTTCACTCTGCTCTCAATCGTATTGGCTCTTTTCAAACACATCCAAACCCCAGCGACATTATCCCTTTTGCCTCGTCACCCACCTCGAGCTGAACAACCACTATCACTTACTGGGACTCCCCATTTCTCTTCTGAACACCCCTATCTCTTTTCCACACAGCAGATTGTACATATAACCTCATTTTTAATGGAAAACATCTACCAAAAAGATTGCTCTTTCTAGATACAACACAGAGGAAGCGAACAGTACCTGAAGTCCAGGCAAGGGAGCGGGAAGTTTAATGTTGAGGAAACTTCGAACCAATTGGTAAGTTCCAGGCACACCACCCAGCTGCGCCTGGTGCAAATTTCCAAAGACAGTCACGAGGGTGTAATTCTTGTAACTAGAAAAAAGAAAATGGAACACATGAGGGAGAGTTCTCATCTCATACAGATGCCATATGTCTATGAGTATGGACTGTGAATTTTGCAGGGCCGGATCTGGACTCGAAATCTAACAGACAAGAGGAAATGATGTCTGCTTAATGAAGCAAACTGCATTATTTATACAGTGAACAACGAATTGCGGCAAAGAATTTTCATTCCTGCAGACACTGAAAGGAATCCCTGGAGCAACATAATTGCAGACTTCAAAAGCATTAAGAGCTTAGTGTGTGGAATAATAATTGCTCCAGGTCTCAGTCCTATGCTCTGGTGGGTTCTTTTTAAAGTTTTTACTTAAAAAAAAAAAATCAAACATACAAAAATGAACAGTTCAATGAATACTAATATACCCCATACATAGATTCATCAGTTAATATTCATATAAAACAACTTCTCAGTTCTGTATATGCAAGAAAAACATATCTGTGCAAATATAAATAAGTGTACATATATACACGTATGCAAGGTATACTTTGGTACATACATACATACATACCAGAGCTCAGGGATCACTCCTGGCAGTACTCAGGGAACCATATAATGATGAAAACTGAACCCAGGTCAGCCAAATGCAATGCAAGTACCTTGCCCAGTGTACTATCTCTCCAACCCTTTCCTAAACCATTCTAAAACGTGCTATAGAAATAGTGAAATCAGAAATTCACGTCTCCGGTAAATACTCAACTACATTATCTCTAGAACTTGGAATTTCTTCAGAATTACTATTACGTCATGAAGAAAGTTACCATTAATATACTGCTATCTAAAATAGAAGGGATTAACATTTTTGAGATTAATTTTTAAGTAATTATCTTTTAAAATTTGTTTTTTAAAATTCAGGACTTGGGCTGGAGAGATAGCAGTGGGCAGGATATTTGCCTTGTACGTGGCCCACCTCGGCTCGATCCTTGGCATTCCATATGGTCCCCCAAGTCTGCCAGAAGTGATTTCTGAGTGCAGAGCCAGGAGTAACCCCTGAGCACAATGGCTGTGACCCCAATCCAAAAAACAAACAAAAAGATTCCAGACCAGCAGTAGAATGTTCTACAACTAGATAGTTTCTCATGATCTGGATGAGATTCAGATTTGGGGAAGGGAGTGAGGGGGAGAAAGGCTAGGAACTGCAGACAGGACCTTGGCATGGAAAGCATGAACTCAAAATTCCAAAGAACATATCTGCTACAGCTACTGTTCATTCTGGCAAGAAATGAGGCTGATATTATTAGTTCCCCCTGTGCCATCATAATCTCAAAGATAATGATAATGATAAAGATAATGAATCATCTATCCAAAAAGATCAGAATCCTGAAAATAATTCTGGTCAAGAAAAATTCAGTTAATAAAATCCTTCGTTTTACCTTTATAAATGGAGACTTAAGACTCAAAGACACACACTGAAAAGGGTTCCCTGGAGCTGCAAAAAGGCATTAAATGGTAAACTATTATTCTTGGAGAGGGTTTGACTTTCAGGATGAGAGACTGACATTCATCACTTTTTGTAATAGAAAATTGGTACATAATAGGAATTAATACTATATCAAAATTTCTACAATGTATTTGTTCATATAAATGAATTAAAGGCTACAAAAGTGGGGTTATTTTTGGTTTTTCGTTTTTTAAATAAATGCTTATCTGAAGATTTGGTGAACTATGATGAAGATGTATTTCAACAGGATGCCCCAACCATGGCAGATGTGATATTTGGTGCAATCTAAAAGTGAATTTCTTTCTTTTCTTTTTTTTTTTTTTTTTTTTTTTTTGGTTTTTGGGTCACACCCGGCAGTGCTCAGGGGTCACTCCTGGCTCCATGCTCAGAAATTGCTCCTGGCAGGCACGGGGGACCATATGGGGCACTGGGATTCGAACCGATGACCTTTTGCATGAAAGGCAAACGCCTTACCTCCATGCTATCTCCCGGACCCCCTAAAAGTGAATTTCTTAGGATTAACAAAAGAGTTTGGTTTCTGCCATTTAGTCCAAAGCACATGGTAGGAAATTCAAATGAATAGGATAGCCACGTGACATGTCAAGAAGGAAAGCATTAGTTTAAAAAAAAAAAAAAAGGAGCAGTTGCCTGTATGTACATTCCTTCCAGCTGATGAAATTCCAGGAGCTCTTAATGAATTAAGGCTGCATTTGCCAAAAGAAGCCAGCAAAGTTACTGACTGGTTTGAAAATAATTATGTGCACAGCACGATGAGCCGACACGTACACAGTAGTGTTGCTGTTCGATCACTCTGACTGCTTTGCCAAATGTGTAGTCTGCCTGTGAGATTGTGCAAAAAAGGTTTTTCACATACCCAAAACAACAGAGAAGCATGGCACAGAAGATGGCAGACGGTAATAGGGACTGCTCATGTCAGTATACATCGAATCATGAAAGGCTTCCAAAAAGAGCAGTGCCAAGAGGAAAATAAATGTGAGTGAGCATCTCCCCCCAAGGAGAGCCATGCCCTAAACAAGGAAAAGCAGCTGCTCTTGACAATGGAAGACTTCAACAGCAAGTTCACAGTCATGGAAGCTGGCCAGCTTTTGGGCTACCACTGTGCAGCAGCCCATACTTGTCCCTAGAATAAGCATACTGTTTAATAGCTGAATTTTTAGTTATGTTTTTCAGTGTTTTTCCTTTGTGTTGTCACTTTGGGGGTAGGGAGAGGTTGGGGAGCACACCTGGTAGTGCACAGGAGTTACTCCCAGCTCTGCACTGAGGAATTTGAATCCCTCAAAGTAAGAGAGCATCGTACTGTTTCGAAGAGTTTGTACTGTGGGTCAGTTCCATTCCCCCTACTAGCTTAGAGGCAGCAGGATGCCCTCTATTGCCCTATGTGCAGAAGAGCAGAACTGGTCTGTGCAGGATTGAACCAGCTTGTAATTATTCCTGGCAGACTCAGGTTCATATGGGATGCTGGGGATCAAACCAGGGTCAGTTGTGTGCAAGGCAAGCACCTTACTGCTATACTGTCATTCCAAATGTTATCATTATTTTAAATTGCCATCACTACTTATTTTTTTTTTATAATTCACTATCTATGTTGTGTTTGCCATCACAGCATTTTCAATCATGAAGTTATAAATTATGTACACTTTTATAGAGTTCAAATTTACTTCATGTATTTCTGTTGTTGTTATAAATCTGACTCCACAAAAGGATTTGGTTGCTCTGGGAATAAGCACTGTGTGTACGTATAGAAATATTTTGCTTATGCCTCCTTAAAATATGAAAGAGCCATCCTTTCTGTATAACTGCAGTGTCAGAGCATTTCCTCAAATAGGTGTTTGCACAGCTGCTAATGAAACAACTGTCTTAAATTATTATTTTTACTTATTTTTTTTTGTTTTTGGGTCATACTCGGCAGTGTTCAGGGGTCACTCCTGGCTGTCTACTCAGAAATAGCTCCTGGCAGGCACAGAGGACCATATGGGACACCGGGATTTGAACCAACCACCTTTGGTCCTGGATCAGTTGCTTGCAAGGCAAACGCCGCTGTGCTCTCTCCGGGCCCCTTAAATTATTTTTTTATTATTTTTTTCAGGAATACCTTTCTGGGATCTTGATTTTCATGATTTTAGACTTCAGGGATTTTGAAACATCTAGGTTCATGATGCACGGGAGTACCTCTTATATTATGATCCAAAGTCACTTGCTCTATTTTAAGGAAATCTCCACAATAAGTCCATTTTTCCCCATTAGTTTCAACAATTGTTTAATTATTATTTGTGATTATTTTTAAGTACTGGCAGGATAAAACATAGAGGTCATGCGAAAATTGTGTTTTTCTTTCTCTCTACTTCTACCATGCATTTTAAAAGCATCTATAGTATTTTAAAGATGCTTGGATTAAATAATCTAAGTCACATATATCCAAATGTGGAATTAAAAAAAAAAAAAGACATTTCTAATCATGCATCTTGCCCAAGAGAGATTGCTTAAAAGTGCCTGCTATTTCACTTGCACACGATGTTCCACATGAGATGAAGTATACAGAGAAAAGCTTAGAGATGAAAGTCAATGGAATTTGGTGCAATTACAAAAAGTTCTGGCAGGGCTTGGGAAGTAGCTCAGTGATACAACCCCTCTTTAGGATCAGGAGGCCCCATTTTGAGCCCCAATTCCCAAAACAAATAACCCACATTAACAAAATAGTAAGATCTCCATACTTAGAAGTATTTAAAAGAAGAGATTAGAAGACTTATAAAAGTCCTGCCTGGAAGTAGCTGTCTAAACTCAGTAAGGACTAAGAAATACACAGCCTGTTTCTAATTTATAGCGATTTTGTTGACAGGGAGCCAACAGGGAGCCAACAGACCACACTTAAATTTTTTCAATATTGTTAACCTATTGTTAACCTAATTACATAAAATAATCAACTGGGGGGCCGGATGGTGGCGCTGGAGGTAAGGTGCCTGCCTTGCCTGCGCTAGCCTAGGACGGACCGCGGTTCGATGCCCTGGTTTCCCATATGGTCCCCCAAGCCAGGAGCGACTTCTGAGCGCATAGCCAGGAGTAACCCCTGAGCTTCACTGGGTGTGGTCCAAAAACGAAAAAAAAAAATTAATTGGGACTGAGTCTACTTAACTTTTATAGCTGAAACATTAAAATTGTGTGTGTTTGTATGTGTATATATTATACACATACAAACACACACAATTTTAATGTTTCAGCTATATATATATATATATATATATATATATATATACACACACACACTAGCATCTTATAAATAAGGCTAGAGTATTTGTTAATAGGTAACTCCCATATAGCTTTAAGTGCAGCTAAAGAAGTGAAAATAAACAAGTCAATTCTGAAAAATGAAAATGATAATAGATTTAGCAGATATAAAAACCAATTAAACTGGGGTCAGAGAGATAGCATGGAGGTAAGGTGTTTGTCTTTCATGCAGGTTGGTGGTTCAAATCCCGGCATCCCATATGATCCCCCAAGCCTGCCAGGAGTGATTTCTGAGCCCAGAGCCAGGAGGAACCCCTGAGCGTTGCCAGGTGTGACCCCAAAACCAAAACAAACAAACAATCAAAAAACCCCCCCAAAACCAATGAAACTAGCAAAATAAATGAAGTAAAGCACCAATGTTAAGGGATTAGGTCTATTCATACATACTTTAGGTTCTTCACAGATACAGATCAACAGGCCCTGAGCTAACATTAGAAAATGTAGCTGAAGCCTAATGAAATTTTTTTATTTTGGGCCACACCCGGCAGTGCTCAGGGGTTACTCCTGGCTGTCTGCTCAGAAATAGCTCCTGGCAGGCACAGGGGACCATATGGGACAGCGGGATTCGAACCAACCACCTTTGGTCCTGGATCGGCTGCTTGCAAGGCAAATGCCGCTGTGCTATCTCTTCGGGCCCCTGATGAAATATATTATAACCTCTTTTGTGCTAATGCCAGAAATAAAAAAGCTTCTTGAAGTTCCAATTTCTCTCAACAGGGATGGATACAAACAAGATTAAAAAAATCTGGTAATGCCCTTGTGGCTATTGAATAATTAATACATTCAGTGGCAGAAAAACTTTTTCTCTGCACACCCTAGTTTGAATGACCATACTTACAAACAGGGTGCCTGAGGGCTTATCCATGAAGTCTTATTTTGATGATAAAGGGCAACAACACTATAAGCCCAATGGCAGCTGCACAGGCTCAGAAGGGAAGGGCTACAATTTAGCAAGTGTTCTCCACTTGGCTGCTCTCCTCCAGCTAGCATTTTCCCTTGGAAGTAAAAAGGGGCTGTTGTACACTCCGGAGAACTGCTGGCCAACTAAGAGCAAGAGGGATCATCCACCAGGAAGCTCTAAACAGCAAGGCATGTCCCTGTCAATGAGGGCACACAGCCATTCCTTCTTTAGGACCAAACTGAAGGATCTGGGTTGGGATTAGGTGAGCAGAAGAAATAATGAGGTTTACCAGGCCCAAAGCTTGAAGGTGCTTATATTGCCAAGTATAAAAATTCAGGCATTAAGAAATAAAAGCACCTAATGGTGGGACTCCTTACCTTTGCTCAAGGTAGCTAAGGGCCTGCCTGACGAACTCCATGCGCACTTCCACGCTGTTGCGGCTCTTCACAGCATCTGTCGCTGGGGTCAGCAATATATCTGTCATTTGTTTGACCATGGTCCACATGTCAGAGATGTTCTGCAGGTAAGTGATAGCATGTGAGTACATGACAAGGCCGTACAAGTCTGGCTCCTCACACCATGCTGTCCTTAAAGACAGGCATAGTGAGGAGGGGCGGGGTTTATTTAGTGTCTTCTGAGCTCTCAATCTTAAGTACCACTGTGCTGCCAGCTGCCTGGCTACCTCCGCCATGGGGTATCCTATTCTGAGCTGGTTTAGAGATCATTATCCTGGGTCTAACATAACATTACCACTGACATAAGACCACACAGAAGGAAGGAGAATTCTCAATCTGCAGGCTACTGCTTAGAGAACAAACAGCTACCCAAAGCTGTAGGAGTTTAGTCACTCAAACTCCTTACAAGGTCACTGGAGTTTTGAGACTTAAAATAGTTTAAACTAAATAACATGGGTTTTGTCCTACAGACACTACAGGGCCCCTTGTTTTTGCACATTTGTGAGCTTTGGAGTCCCCACTTTCCTTCCCACTCGCTCC